>JARJDZ010009145.1:0-19127 GCA_030264555.1 Aleochara sp. GC000083 | reverse complement strand
ATTTGAATCATCCAAATCGATCCATTAGTTACGGAGATATGAAAATTTTTGAAAACTCAAGCGATTTTGGAAAGTGCT
Source organism: Aleochara sp. GC000083 (assembly GCA_030264555.1). NCBI lineage: Eukaryota > Metazoa > Arthropoda > Insecta > Coleoptera > Staphylinidae > Aleochara > Aleochara sp. GC000083. The sequence goes on along the minus strand of JARJDZ010009145.1, from coordinate 19,049 downwards.
CATCAAGATCTACAATTTGTTTCTAACTTTAGTTTAATTGGCCCAACCCTTTAAAAGTTATACGCAGTTAAATGAGCGAAAATTAATAATACAGCTGTAATTTTCAGCTCCAACTAGAAACTCATCACATGAACTACAAATGTAATAGATATTTATTAATCGCGAAGTGCATTCTTTGCAAGATACGAGCGAAAACACATTACACATCAACTTTGACCTCTGTTTTCGACCAATTTCTAAATCGCGCATCAAATAACTGCAAAATTGACTATTTTCAACAAACCTACTGCTCACAAATACTAATTCGCACCCAAAGTGTTAGTACTACACCGAATAATAAAACCATAATCCGAATGGCGGTACAATCAGGGAAAAAACACATTGTATGATCATTTGATTAGTCACATTATCGAATGCAATTTGTAAAAATAACATATCAACGATAAGAATGAAAGACTAAAATAGCTCGCGCGCTATTAAACATTTCCATGCGCAAACACCGAACGCAGCGACGAAAATTAACGCAACAAGTGTTAATATTAATAAACCGAGCACTTAACGCAAATAATTAAATTTGTGACATCATACGTGCCACACGCGTTGATAACAAAATAGGTGCCGCACACTCGGCCCAAAAACACATCTGTGTTTTCAACTGATTGTGAGTTGAGGAAAGAAAAATCCATTCAGTGGATTCTTTGATGTGAAACGTACGCTTCTGGAATTTTTTGTTTACTCAAATTTCGTGTATGGTCAGTAGTGCGTTCCATCATTAACGCATCCAAATAAAAAATAAAAATGTAATTATAGCATACAAGGTCGACGTAGACCAACTATTTCTCAATCGGACTCAAACTTGTCATCATTTCGGCAGGCAACAACAACAACAACAGGCCCCCAACTAGTTCTCGATTACTTATTAGTCTAAAATGTGTGCTTGTATGAATTAATTCGATTCATTTTGGCTAAAAATTGAACTTTGCTTCGATGCGAATAGCACAGCGAGCGCGTTAAAGTCCACCGACAGTTTCAATTACGTTTCTAATTATAAATTGTTTATTATTATCCAATAGACAACAAGCACCCGAAATAAAACGGATTAGAATCGAGTCCATTGCTCACATTTTCCCCGTGGAGGTTCACAAGGGTCTTGGACACCTCGAATGTGCAGCTAACTCAATGAGTACAATCAGCGCTGATTGTTTAAGGATAGCTCGCAGAGAGAGCATGTAAATTAAGCTAATCATTCGTATTGTTCGTCGTTGATGGGCATGTCAGAAGCTCGAATAATGTTCGTTATAATGTATTCATAGGCGACTGCATAGTCATCAGACTTATTATCATGTCAGTTTCTAGAAACATACGTATCGATAATTCACATTCATGATAACAATCTTTTTCGAGTTTTATATCCTGATTTTAAGAAGTCTTATCAAAAATAATTGATGGAATTTCAATACAACGTCATTTCATTTTATCATTTCCTTCAATTCACAATATTTTTTCCTTTGATAATATTGCACATAAAGCTGATAATAGACACGTACACGCTTAACAGGTTTAATTTAATAATGATTTTTGGGTTTAATTTATAAAATTGGCATACAAGTCAAACTATAAATCATTTCATTTTCATTTACAGTCATATTTATTACTATGACTTCATAAATAATAATTTAACCACAACTGGAATGAATTATTAAAAAAGCAAAAATTGCGATTTTGGCGGCGTCAAATATTTGTATGTTTACATGTATAATAATATGCTTAATTATTCTAGTCTAAGCCAAAAACAACAAATACTTTAGAACTCTAAAGTTCAGTACAAAAGAAATTGTTTTAACATTTTGAGCTTCAATATTCGTCACTATCTCAAGTTTTGTTTTTAGTTTATTCCGATATATTCACACATTTGAACAAAGATAAAATAATATTACTTCTTTTTATTGATAATTATTCATATTTTCGTCATAATTTGGCTTATTATTATCAATGAGGGCAATAACTTCGCGCACGTGGAGTAATGCATTATTTATGATTTTATGCGATTTTCTGAATTATAGCTCTGGTCATAGTCATCAGGAAATATCAACAAATTTGAATATCATTCATTCATTTAGAGTTTTTTTTATGGTAGGCTTTTACAAGTTGTATTCTTCTACAGGTGGAATTTTTTGTTCTCTATTTGAATGCATTCATTAACAATAAGAAAACAATGAAATGAGTTCCTTTGGAAAAAACCTCAAGGACTACACTACAGAAATCGTCACTTATTGTTTGTCGAGAAGTCAGGATTTCTTTCTAACAAATTATAATTTATAATTGTTGCTATTCCACGAATGAAGCCATCTTAATCGTTTACAATTTAGTAGTATAGCCACGATTACACGATTACGAGACTCAGTAATTGATTACGCTAATGTAAATAATATATGTAGAAAAATGGTAAACAAAATCGTTGTTCAGACTTGGAAATCACAAACATTATTTCTCTAGTGACGTAAAGTTATTTCTGTTAGGATAGGATTCTCCAATTTTTGAATGATTCCTACTTTAAAATGACAAAACGTTTTGGTCAAATTGCCATATTCGATTTAAATTATGGGAAAAAACATAATTTTTGATTAATCTATAATTTATAATTTGCCTCGAAATGATTTAAATTTTCCCAGGAAACAGTAATTCAGATATTTCATATTTCTTTGTTGCATTTTACATCAATGCAATCATTTTCCGATTTTTTGTGCTAAATATTTTAATTACTAAAGTAAACATCTAAATTCCAGTCCAAATACCATTCCGATTACAAACATAGAAAAATATTTCCTCTGAATTGGTTTGTAAGATTTAGTAATTCACACGTTAGATTACATTGGAAACTAAAAAAACATTCGACGCTTTTTCTAACGCTAATTTCATCTCTCAACAATTCAGGCTTGGATGCTGGGTATTTTATAAACCGCAATTCTCCTGGAATTTCCCATGAGTTCTAATAATGGTTCCAGTAGCGAGCATAATAATACAATTTTCATTTCATCAAAATAAAAATGGCGAAATTATGCAAATTTATCATTGTGCATTACAAAATCATTAAGAATGATGATACGCATTTCGTTGAGAAATTGCATGTACTTAGGAAGAATTACCGGACAATCAGGGAACGATTTCCAGTTATTTTTACTCAAATCCAACGACTTGTAATCGAAAAGCGTACATCTGCGGAAAAATAACAGGTTTTCTTCGACGCTGATTGATAGTTCTCGTTGAGCATGAAAAAACAATCCGTCTAAACGATAACCGCTAATTCTCCCAGCTCATAGACCTGGAGAATGGGGAATACGAAATGACTTCGAAACCGCTTCAACTTTGACGTCACGTTCAATTTCTTGAAGCGTCGATATTCAGCGTCTTGTGGGTGTTTTATCCGTCGCTCCCAGCTGGGAGACTTATCGCGGCTACATTTGGCGGCTCAGGAGTGTCGAAAACAGAAGCGGGTGCACACGCGAACCTGCGGAGGCGGCTGCGACGAGGACAAGGTCGCCTCGCATTCTGCCATTCTCCCGAAATCGATTGCTTCGTATACACAAATCGGATTCATTTCGCTATCCACTTCGCATCCGATACATCGCCCGAAATCTCCGTCAAAACTTCCCCGGAAAGCAAATCAACTGCACAGCATTCTACGATGAAAGAAAAAACGTATTTAAAGGAGTGTGAAATCAACAAAAAATAATGTATGCAACCAGAGTTGAGCAATGCGGATATCTGCAGCAAAAATGTGAGGTCTCTACCAGACAGGAATGCAAATTGCAGAGTGAACTTACATTTAATGGTCGCTCGTTCATTGTTCTTGCTTGCTTGGGGGTTCTTTCTGGTTCACAATCAGTCGATATCACATTGCATTAGTTAGTAAGAAGGGGCTCGGTATTGAGTGTATTCCTAGCAGCCAAACGGGGTTTGTTTTCGTCGTTCAGAGTGTTGTGACGTCTGGTCGCGACTGCAGGTGAAACGAGTGGCTGGCGCTAGAGAGGCCACTTCGTCGGTGGTGGTTGGAGGCATTCGCGACGACGCCGACGCCGTTTGCTTGTCTGCCGCCACCAACGTCGCTGCATCAGCCCCCAGTCTACAATTTTACGCCATTCTCTCGCGAGCATGCACACACGCCAGCGATTGATCGATATCAACATGCGCAAATCACATCCCTCTACAACGTGACAACACAAACAGAAACAGAGAACGTCAAACAATTGTGAACCAGCCCTGGTTCCAGGAGGTCTGCATTTTTGGAAAATACCTGTTAGAAATTCAATGCTCCTGAGATGGCTTTCGCTTCCGCACTGCTCAGAGGTTTCAAGCCGATGCCAACGATTCCCGGTTGATGCTCCAGGTCCCTCAGATGAGCCACTTTCGTGCGAATCTCCGCGTGCAATTCGTCAATCTCTTGTGTTGTTGTTTGGATATCTACAGGCAAAAAGGAAACCGCATTATACACACATAACTCAATTCGTTGCGGATGAACTCACCGTCCTTTAGCAAACCAATTGCAATTTGTCGCGGAAGCCGCATAAAACATCCGCCAGACTTCACACGCGTGTAATTCTCCTCGGATTTTTGCACGGCCCTGTACGCCTCGTTGAACTGATTTCGAGCGTTGGATAGCTCCAGCTTCAAGTGCTTTTTTGCGAGGATTTCCTGCGCGACACCTTCAACCTCCCGTAGATAAATCAATGTTTTCTCCACTTGCGGATCACTCATACTGTTCCCGCAATATTTCCACACGTTAATGATGCGTTTTTCCCGAACGAGCACTGTTTTGCTTCGAGGCAAAAAAATTTTGAGGTTATATTGCTTTGCATGGATGTTTTGCATCAAAATGCAACCTTGCAATAAATAACCGTGCAAAATGTATTCAAAATTAGTTCCAAATCGAGGTGCTAAGAGGAAATACGTAATTTTCTGCAAAGTAATTAATTTTTGGTTTCGTTTCTAAAAATTACAAAAAAGTAACATTTCCTGGTTTATGAAGCCAACTGTATGCAACCCACGACGCAAGCACGTACGCATGTTTGCGACCACTAAGTATTCCGCCTTGTTCGATTCACAGTTTGCAAACTGATGGGGTTTTTGTAGACACACAAGTCCATGAAACTTATTGCTAACATTAGAGCTTGACCCATGAGGTCTTTGTGTACCCCGGAATGGGAAGCGAAGGTCTCCTTGATGCCGGCCATCGGTGCAATTGGTGTGCAAGGTAAATCCGGTGAACGGGCTAGTAATTTCTCGATGATTGCACCCGAGGCTACCCGTTCATTACCAACAAGGGTCTTGAACAACCGCGCTGAGAGAAAGGCCCTCAAATAGTATACCTTATTATGCACAATGGATGTTAGAACCGGGTCCGATTTCATGGTCATCCCATGTTTGGAACTGCTATTGATGAGGGCTAGAAGCATTGAGGTGAGTTCCAGATTCTGGGTGTAGGTTGGAAGCGTCTTGTTGGACTGTGGATTCTGCGGGCTCATACTGGGGGACGCTTCCATCACGTACAAATCAGCATCTGGTAGTTGATGCAGAATTTCGACAGCCAAGCTGTACGTTTCCGTGGGTAGCATTTTCTTGGGCAGAAAACTGAAGTCTTGGAAGTTCCACGTATGCAATTCGTTGTTCTCGACCTGCAGTTTCGCCCAACTAATACCGGTTCCACTCAGATGAATGGCAACTATTGACCCAATACTCTAAAATGATAGAATTACAATAGTTTTTGAAATTTGGGACATCCAGGGTGGTATTTACTTCAATGACATCTTTATCCAGAGTGGGGGTAACGAATTGTCGACGATTTGTGTTGACTGCCTGCTTCCCATTGTTCTCGTTCGTTTTGTTGAGGATGATGCTGTTGCATAAACGCTCGAGGACCTTCACACCGAGTCCCTCGACCTCCAGAATATCCGAGAGGGTTCGGAACGGCCCATTTTTCATGCGCCACATCTCCAGGTTCTTGATGCGCCCGCGGGTCACATCGAATTTGGACAGTTCGTCAGCGTTCGCCTGATTGACGATGTGCAAGATTTTCGTTTGTTCGGCCGTGCTGAATTTGGGCTCGAACTTAAAGTCATCTTCGTTGGTCGTCAAGGCCCGGATCTGACATGACAGTCATAACGATGACGTAAGCAGATGATCAAGTGTAACAGATAACTTACCGATTGCAAGTGGGCTGGTGTTATTCGATATAAACCTCGTCGCAAAAGAAACATTTCTGGAATATCTTTGTTTAACACGTTCAGGTTAAGTTCATACACATGTGTTGAGGTATGTAATTTTAGTGCACATTTTATCGTTCTAGTAGATTGTTTGATAGCACCGTGTTTCCCTTCAACGGAAGTAATACAAGATGGCGTTTTAACATGTGTTGGTAAAATTCACGTTGTGTTGGCTAATGTTGGCTATTATTAACAATTACTGGCGAAGATTAGTTAAATAATTAGTTCACTATTTTCACCTAACCTCCATTTGGTATCAAGTTAGGCAACGGTGGAGCAAGTAATTAATTAGGCGTGGTTTCAAGGTTGAAGTACAGATGGCAGCACTTGATTCAAAGATAACTTTTTACCAATAAATTATTAAATTTAATTATGGACAATTATTATTGCCATAAATATTAATAGGGATGTGATATAAGTGCTTTTATTCTCCAAATTCGGTCTTAAACTAACATAAAATTAAATCAATAATTAATCAATTATGCTAATTAAATTAACCTTCAATAAATTTTGATTTCAGAAAACCAATGAGGTTGTTTCACGTCAAAAGTGACATATCGAGCAGTCCATGGATTTTGAACCATCGATTACAGAAAAAATCGATAACCCAGCTGGATCAAGGGAATATCAACCACCGGAGGTTCCGGAAAATAGCACATTAACCACATTGGTCCAGACTGGTCTAAAACCCAAGGGGAACCACGAATTATTTCCGGTTCCAGGATCGAAAAAGTTCCAACAAGAACGCCGCTTCTAATTGGTGTCTAGGGCGCATGCGCTGTTCGAACACCATCGAGCGGCTACCAGCGCAGCACGCTTGTAAAGAGGCTCGAGTTGCGAGAGCGTGCCGTTCCACCAAGCAATGACCCGAACTGGCTGAACTGATCATCGCTGTTGCCCGCACGGAAAATCTGGCCATTGGACGTGTTGGGTGTCATTGGCTGCAAATGACATCGGAGTAACGCCGGATATCGCGCAGGTATGTGCCAAATTATCATTTCGTTGCGACAAATTTTGGTAGTGTACCACGGACACCTCGGATATCCACCATTTGGGGTTATCCCCGAGTGTGTGCGTAACACTCTCGCGTTCACGCTCATACATACACGCACCGTCTATTTACATCTGTGCATGTGTGTGCGCGCGCGGATAGGTTGCACATGCGCAGCAACCATAGCCCAATTTGGGACGGTAGATTCTGGTCCCCTGGCAAAAGACCACTTTTGACGGACGGGTTATCATCAGAAGTCCTCCAATCATTTTCTGGTATCTGCTCGTTTTTTTCCAAAATGTCCGCCTGATAGATTTTGCGATGTTGCCAAACCATCTTTTCCGATTGACCTTTCAGGGATTGACAAGTTTCCCATTTCCCCCTAGTAATGAGACCAATATTGGTCCACCCTTTAACCCTAAATCAATAGATATCCCTCCCTTACACAGTCCCCCAAAAATATACTGGGGGTTTTAGTTATTGGGAATTATTTTGACAAATTAGCCCCAAATTGGTCCCGGTTTTAATTGGCTCTGAAATGAGGGTTCGGGTTATTTGAAACCAACTTTTTGATACAAATTACATTTTTGGGGGGGATTACTCAATCCGACATTTTGACATATTTGGCAACGTTGCAAGACCATGACCCTTTCTGGGCTTTGCCCATTTTGGGCCTCATATGTCTCAATCTGATGAAGTCAATGCATTCAGAAAATTTAGCAATTATATCCGGAAATTTATGAAAAGCGACTTTGATTTGGTTACATTACGCGCAATAGCCAATAAACTCGGTTTCTAGACCTGTGATGTCAGCAGTGCCAACTCAATGTAGAATGGAAGGTGTAGCGGTCGTGCGCATGCGCATTGCTACCATTAGTATCGAAAATATTTTTTTGGAATTTTCCAAAAACAACAAATTTCTTTTTCTACAAATGGGATTTAAACAAATGAACCAATTAATATTATAAATAAATTCTTGTTCAAAAATTTATTGATTAATTTGATATTAACAGTTAAAAGCTCTTTAATATTGGAGATTTTGGTTCAATAAATTGGTTTTATTCCAATTTTGATATACCGGGTGTTGTTAGTATTTTCCGTTCAATAAATTAAATGTTGGTCGGTTAATTTTCATATTTAATTATTTATGTTAAGTAATTAGATATTGTTGATGAATAATTATAGAACTAAATGAAAAAATTTAAAAGATATTTTTACCAGTAATTGACATGCTTGAAATGTCCGCGGGTCAGACGCGTTCATTTACAAAATGGCCGCCGATGTATTTTTTGCGTGCGCGTCGAGGTACGAAAAAAATGTAGTAGTTTCCAAATAGCCGAAAGCCGGGTTTGTCATAATTGTTGTGCTATCCATTGGGTGTTTTACAACCGAATCCCATATATTGCAACCACTTTTACGACCAATGTGGTATGAAGTATTGAGGTTAGGTGATAAATGCGCTAATTTTACAAGAAATTACCGCTAATTGTTGTCTTCGTTTTAGGAGCACACAACTAGACGCCCAGTTCAGCCATGAATGTAACCACGGTGCTGCCTGAAGATGAGCCTGAACAAGATTTGGAGCTGCCTATTACAGATGGTGAGGAGGCTGAAGGTGAGTACATCTCACCATATCTGGCTGACATTTTGTTTTCATTGTTTTATGGCTACAGGTAAACAAGCTAAAAAAGCAATGACAGACTGCCAAACTGACACATCTCTTTCTGATGAATTAAAGACACCTGCAGAAGACTCAATCGAGGAGGAAGGGACAGAAGTTCCATCAGCTGCAACTGACTCGGATGACACACTAGGTCAACACACACAGCTGGAGGAGGATGAGCAACCTAGTGCAGCTGAAGACCATGATGACATGGATGAGGAGAAGAAGCAGAATGAAGATGCAGAGGAGGAAGCCACTGAGGAGAAGTCTGAGTCAGTCACCTCAGAATGTGAGCAGAAAGATGATGACACTGACCTGCTGCTGATCATGGACGAGAAGGCAGCCGACGATGACGAGACTGAGTTCAATAAGAGCATCATCGCCGAGGCGGAGCAGCTTGCGGAGGAGTCCCAGAAGGAGGAAGCCTCCGAGAACAGTAAATCGCCACCGACGGAATCGTCGAACATTGAGGAGGCGCTGGACAAGAACGACGTCAGCGAAAATGACGAACTCATGGATATCGGCGATAATGTCGTTGATATTGGCGATGCACCACCATCGCTGCTGCCCGCTGAAGACGATGACGATGAGTGCAATAAGAAGGACACTCTGGCCGAAATCAAGGTATCTGTCGATAACATGGAGAAGGCCGTGGAGAATGCATTCAATGAAAACGTACTAGAACTCACTGCAGAGAGTGATTGCAATAAGGAGAACGAGGAGAAGTTGAATGTCGCCTCTGATGATGATGATAACACAAGGCAGGAAGAGAAGGCGATCAAGGAAGATGGCCTTGAAAGCGATCCTAAGAATGTGGCACTTGGTATGGTGACACGTCGGAAGCGAATTCGCGAGGAGATGAACGACAAGCAGGAGAAGCGAAAAAAGATGAAGCTCGAAATGAAGGAGAATGCCAATACATTTAGTAAATTTATGTTAGATAAGTCACTTAAGAATATGACCAGTGAAAAGCTGGAGACGCTGGTGCTGCAGAAGATCTGCGAGTCGCTAACGTACAAAACACAGGTCGCACAATTATTGAAAATAATTCGGGACCGTGAAAACACGATAGACCTCCTTCGTAAGGAGGTGGTTGCGCTGAGCAAACAGGCGAAAGATTTGAATATTGTTCATGATAAAATTATGCATGATTTGGAGCGCTTCAGGAAGAACTCTGACAAACCGTTGGTGGTACCTCGCATTACAAGGTCTGTGGGGTTGCAGGCTGTGATCCGAGACACCTCTAAACGAACGGTACCCGAGTTGGTCGGTTTACCTGGAAAGCCAGCTATGTCCCAAACGTTTAAAACCATCCCAATTCAAACAGCACCTGCACATGGAACTCCTGCGAAAGCGGTCGGCAAACTGAACCTGGTAAGTTTCCATGTTCTCGTTGAGAAAACATGTACTAATTTGTGGTTGGGTTTTAGCAATATTCGCCTATGATGTCTGGCCTGCAAGTGACATCTCCAACGGTGTCCCAGACAAAACCAACAACACCCAAAAAGTCCCTGGGGAATCAAAGGTCACCTTCAAAGGGTTCGCCGAAAAAGGTAACTGAAAGTAACGGCGCTGGCGTCATTGACCTCACAAGCGAGGAGGACAGAAGGATGAATTCGGCGACCTCACGACAACCAAATGGTGTGTCTAAAATTGCCACACCACAAAATGGTCAGAAAGTGGTCATGGTTAATGGACAACCAGTAGTTGTCAAAGTTGGTAAGTATTTCTAGACTTATTTTCTATATTAGCCTACTGCAACAATGATTCATATGTTAACCATTTTTAGCTGGTGGGCTTGTAAGCACACCAAATGGCGTCAAAGTGATGACCACAAGCCCAGTCATAACGAAAACGATGAATTCATCGGTTTTGCGTACAACGAATACGACTGCAACTAAAAGCTCATTTGCAACAACACCTAAAGCAACCTTCGTGAACATGGCGCTCACGCGGACCATCCTCCCGAAAGTCTCCCATCCCGCACCCTTCCCCAAAACCATCCAGACGGTAAAGACAGTTGTGAAGGCGAAACCGCTGCCGCCGCGACCCCACCTGCAGCTCACGCAGACGATGTGTGGGACGGGCATAGTGCTCTGCTGGAAGATGCCCTACAAGCTGGATCAGTTCGAGGACATCGCCGGGTACCAGCTGTACGCGTACCAGGAGACGAAATCAGACCCCAGTCCGGACATGTGGGCGAAGATCGGGGACGTGAAGGCGATGCCGCTGCCCATGGCGGTCACGCTGACTAAGTTCGAGGTAGGTTACAAGTATTATTTCGCCGTGCGCGCGGTGGACATTCTCACGCGGCTCGGTGCGTTCAGCAACCATCAGATGATATCCCTTTGAGGGCCGGCGTGCTAAACGCTTTGCGGACGATTAATATCAATTGACGGATTCTCATTTGTAAGTGTAGTAAGAGAACTTATTCTTCGGTTCCTTCCCTACGTTTAAAGCGTTTTCGCAAGGGAGTAAGCAGTGCATCAATCATCATCTGTACATAGGATCTTTCATTAAATATGGTACAAAATAAATCATTTGGTGACTTCGAGGTTCGCATGGAAACAGTTTCAGTGCCGCTGACTAGTCCACGTCCTTGAATGTTGAAGGGGAAGGACTCTTGGTGGGGGGAAATCTGAGAAAGCTATTTTCAACGGGCAGAAATCGTTTGACAATTGATTTGCGCAGCTTTCTCATATTTTCCGAATTACTGCCGTTTGTATTTTAGTTAGGCAACCAAGTTTACAGTATACTATTTTATGTACCAAACGAGGTTCCAAGAATCTATTTATTAGACTTATTTTGTACGAAGTTGCAAGACAAAGCAATGGTAATAAAATCAGCCAACCACCAAGGTACTTTCAGAAATTCATTTATTGTATATATTGATATTTTAAGTAAGTTACATATTGACCGCCAGAGTGTGCCGTTATGAGAACAACTTAGCGAATTTACCTGATCATGAAATTATCTAAGTAGATGTTTTTGTATATTTTTCTGCAAAAAATGGGAGAAGCATTTTATTATCATTTTTGTCGAGTTTGCCGGTCGAGCGAGCTTGAAACATGCAACACTTTTGGGACATTTTTGCAGGCCTCTAATGCTATTTTTGATATTGCAAACATCAGTCCCGACTTGGTTTACACTGGTGATTATTATACTACATCTTAAAAAAATTGATTGTAACATGTGAAAAACTAACGAATACTTAAACTCGATACCAAATTAAAGCTAATCAGCTATGCGTCAATTGTCAAACAATTTTTTCCTTAGCTTTCTAAGCATCTAGAGATAAACACGTCTAGTTTTAAACTAGTTCCGCTACAGTGGTAACATTTGCTAGGCAATAATTTAAATATAGCTATGCTAATCCATAAAAATAAATAGTCAACATAATGAAATGAAATGTACATCCGCAAATTACATGTCAAAATACACAGAGAGAGGACAATGCCCAACATTGATGCGAAACAATATAACTTATTACGTTCAAAATTTCATTGCTGAAACTTGGTGAAATGTTGCGATGTTTGTGGGCATTATCAGCATGCATTTGTTGCATGCGTCGTCGCCGACGAAAAAGTTGCTTTTGTGCCACACCAGTTTGTACTTTGGTTGAGAATGCCGTTGGTTTGTTTTTTTTCTTGCGCCGCCTGCGAACTCGCATTTATTATTCTACCAAAGTTTGTGACTGTAAAATTTCAGATCAAAGTATCCCTGCTCGGTCAGATGCGGCGATTTGCGCTGCTGTTGCTGATGTACCACGTCTGCCACGTTGGCAAAACCGAGCGTGCTGAACGACGAACCGCCCACTGGGGGCGCTGTCTGCTGCTCGCCAGCCGCCAGCTCGACCTTGTGCATGACGCGCTCGATCTCGTCGAGCTCGTCGACGGAGACGTCGTTCTCGACGTGGTCGTTGCGCCCCACGTCGTCCACGTGCTCATCATCGAGCTGCTGCTGCTGATGGTGGTGGTGGTGCAGCGACAGCGTTTGCGGCCGGTCCAATCTAGTTGCGTGCGTGTTGGGTGGCGGTGCCGACGTGTCATCCTCCTGCACCAGGTCAGATCGCGGGGTGTGGTGTGCTGGCTGTGGTGATGGTGAGGCGTGCTCACTGGAACGGTACGTCTCGTTTTTATCTAATTTATGTACAAACGCTAGGCAAAGGGTGGCTCTATGCAATTTGGGGCCTGTGTGGAAAAAAAATCAGAAATCAACAACTGAAAACAAAAAACAACTAGAAACAAACAAACAGGGGTGTTTACACGGGGAATTTATTGAAATTTTGTAAAGGTGGGAAGTGCAAAAGGATACAAAGGGCGAAAATGTGGTTGGGGTCTAGTTGAGGCGCTCCAGGAATTCGCTGATGATGGCGGAGCGTTTCCGGAGGAGTGCCTTGCTATCTGCAATTGAAGGTACACCCTCCATGTTGTTTCGTGTCACTGGAGGATTTCCTGTTGCAGGACGAGCACTATTGACACGTCTCAACACTTTGGAGTCACGTTCTGTAACTTGCTGACGTGAAATTGCCCTGTTTTCGTTGGCCCCATTGGGGCGTTGCTGGTCATTGGGACCACTAGATGGTAGGGTCCTCACCGAAGGTATGGAACTCTTCGGGTGGATCTTATGCTTCGATTTCGACGACCTCTCACTAACTTCAGGCTTTGAATGCCTTCGCAGTGGTACAGAAGGTTGCAAGGGTTCAAGGTTGCTCTTCAGAATTATAGGATAGGGATATGGGGCTGTAGGTTTGGGTGATGATGGGGTCACTTGATTTGATGGTGCAGAGTCACCCCCAGCAGCTTTGGAATCATTCGGTCTTTCAGCAACCATATCTCCTTGCTTTGTATCCACATCTTTCTGCTCCACTTGGTGAGCCTCCTTGGGTGTAGGTTGTTCCTGGACAGTTTGAGCCGTAGCTTGGGGCGGAATTACTTGGGCATTTTGTTGGTACTGAGATATTGGTTGTGGTGGAATACCAAAGACTGGGTTGAAAGGTCTGTAGGGCATTGCACCCTGCTGGGGATACCTTGATTGAGCCTGAGCCAACATGTTCTGATAATGGATGACTTGTTGTTCTGGTGTCATCTCATTGGTCATCGGAGATGCAGGAACAGGAATGTCATGTGTTGGGGTATTCTCAGTTGGTTGCACTTGAGGAGATGTGATGACTTGTGGTTCTTGGACAACCTGAGGTGTTGTTGGAACAGATCTGGAAGTTGGAGGGATTGGTATTCCTGGTGGAGGATAGACTTCTCGTGCTGTAGCCCTTTCTGTATGAACAGGAGGAGTGTAAACCATGGGTTGATTAAACTGGGGTGTTGCTACAGCTGCCTTTCTGGGTTTGGTCCTTGTAGGATCTGTTTGATGATGGATCAACATCTCAGGCTTCGGTGCTTCAACCCCCACCTTTGAAGTTTCAGCCTTGTTTCCTCCAGGAACTTGTTGTTGCAATTGAGGTTGTGTTCCCTGACTTTGAACATATTGCCCCCATTGAGGATACTGCATCATATACTGATTGTACATCCATTGTTGGTACTGCTCCCAGAGTTGTTGCTGTTGCAACTCGTAAGCTTGTTGTTGGGCCTGTAGATACTCCATGTACTGACGTTGTTGACTCGGGTCAAGTTGGGTCTGTTGTATAACACTTGGATAGTAATGTTGGTGAATTGCTTGCTCAGCAGTTATGGGTTTCTGGGCAAAGTAATTCTGTGAATTGTTGGTGCCATCAACTGGGTAAGTTGTCTGTTGTCCTTGTGGATATTGGTAGTAATAATGGTTATAGTGACTAGCAGGATAGCTTCTAGGCCTTCCATATTCATCGATGTCTTCCTTAGCAGGAGCAACCTGCTTCTCCTGGGAGTACTGATCGGGTTGTAGCAGTAGATGGATACCAGAATGCAGTGTAGGTACCGTAGGATGATTGAATCTCTTCTCGTAAACGTAATCTTGAGCAGGGACATTAAAGGGCCAATGGTAGGAAACCTTCGTGTCCTGGGTGTTTTGAACTGGGGGTGTAGTCTCGACCCGTTTCAGATTCTCCACGCGTTCAGTCTCAGAAATTGAAGGTAGACCATTCCCCACTTGACTTTTGCATGTTTCAACATTTCCCTGAGGGTTTTGACCTTGTGTTTCTTGACTTGTAGGTTGTTCATCAACAGCTTGCTCATTCTTAGTCGGGTTTTGTTGTCTGAGCAAAGGTACAAGGTAAATGGTTTAAAGGAAAAGTTAGTTGTAGGGAACTCACCCTTGACTTGCCACAATCATCTGGTCATTGGGCTGGGTGGAATGGTCGGGGATGTATTGAGGAAACGTTTGAATGTTTCTAAACAATAAAAATCATCAAACATGCACGCATACAACACAATCAAAAAATGTACCAAAAAACTCATGAAAACTGTGTATTAATATGCAAAGCAACATTTTTCCTTGCCTTTGAAGCATTGTGTTGGGTGGATTTGGACTTACCCAGTTTGCTCGTTAGTGGCCACGGTCGCTGATTGATTATGGATGATCTAGCAGAATTAGCAACATTAAACGTGGTAAATGGGTCGGAAAATTAATAACAATTAGTCGTGTTACCTGTCCCATACTGCATGGAGGTCGTGGGGCGCCATATCGACCATAGGGTGATGTTAGAATTTGCGTTTGTAAACCATTAGATCCCTTATGAGGTGACTCCCTAATTTTTAACATGAAAATCGTTAAAATTCGCAATGATACGATTCGAATATTGACAGAAACGAGTATGCACGATGTGTGCTCGAATGCGACCCGATTGATTTATACATACTCAACATTGTTCTTCGCAGACTTGTCTTTGCTGCTGTCCTTCTCGTCGGCCTTGGTTGGGAAGAATCCATCGTAGACGACGAAATTGTTCATCTGCCGGATCGGATTGTTGAGCGTGTAGTGCTTGTTGAGGAATGCGAGGAACTTATCGCTCGGCCGGTCGATCGCCAGCTTGTTCGGATCGACTTCTTCGCGCTGCAAATGGAAATCGCCGTTCAAGCAAGACAAGAGGGCATTCATCAACGCATCGATAACAGTTTGCTGCATGGATCGTTGCGGTAAGTGTTCCATATCGTATTTTATAGTTGCATTCGCATTTGATGGCGATGCGAACAAAGTGAGGTTATGTTGGGTTGCACCGAGCAAAAACAAGTTTTGATGCAATTTATCATCGCTTTTCATGGCTCTATGTGCATGCTTCGGCTAATTGCGTCGATAAAGTATTTGCGAGAGCAACCAGCGCAGTCATAAATGCTATCAAATCGACATACTGAATCATCTGCATAGATTGAACTCTGCACGTGTAATTGCAAGATAGCGAGAGCAAATTGCAGAGCGCAATTTGGCGTAATCTATCATCGTGTATTGGCACGCGAATGCCAACCTTGGCCTCTTGTATTTATAGTCAAATAGGGCCCAAATTTGCAATCAGGTAGCTCATCGTTCAAATCGGCGCACAATCAAAAGCGATCAGCGTTTTATTGCCGAATCATTGCGAAAAAATGAACGTTTCATGGTCGTGCTTCGTTTCAATAAGTGATATTTAGGACATCCTTCCTCTATTATGATAAAATCATCAATATATCAATCAGGAGGCTTTATTAATATGCCGTTTTTCATTTTATTGATTGCATTTTTGATTGCTGAGTGACCCTGAATGATTTCCCAATAAGAAAGTTTTGCCAACTTTGAAAACTAGGAAAATTGAGTTATACATATATTGCATATATCAGAATTTATATTCATTCAATACTTCATTAAATCACTTTTAAATTGGAAATCAATGGTTGCATGTGAAACAATAACGCTGAACCAATCTAAATACTAAATATATTAACAGCTCAGAGCTGTGACAACATAAAAATGTGATGACACAATGAAAACTTTATTGCGCACCGGAAGGAAACGCGACAAAAATCGATGCGGTCTGTTCCAATTCATTGAAAACAAAGAACTAATTTCCGATTGGCTTTTTTCCTATAAAGCAATTAATTCAATACACTCTTTATGGGTTATAAGTAAAATGGGACTTACAAATTGTATACTATAAACTAGACAACATAATTGATATCTGTTATAAACAAAATATTAGCGAATGTAATAACATGTCAACGAAATTGCGTATAATATCGTAAAATTATTCAGAAATGTGATTGCAATTCTTGTGTTTGATGTGATAAGTCATATTTTGCGTGCGTGACTCGCGCTTGATGAAAGCGTTATGGAAGGAAATTTGATATTCATGATTATTCATGAGTTGTGGAAATTTTAGGGGTGAATTTCTTAGTTTTTAGCTTCTGAGCTTGAAATTCAATCGTAGAATTTACTTTGCCCTTTCAACAACTTGTATGACTCAGTTTTATGTTATTCTGCAAGTGGTAATTCTATTTTATGCGATATTTCAATTAAGGCATGGAAAAATTTTGTCTAAAGAATGTTTCTTGTTGAGAATTTTCATGATTATTGAAAATCGGTTCACTATTTCTTGGTGATATAAGAAAATCTTTGACCAGCAGTCAAAAAATTATCTGCCACGTTTGGTAAAAGTAAAAAACCCAGGTTTTCTAGAAATTTCAAAAAATATCCTTACAAAATGTAAAATTAGTTGCATATGTAGTCACTAGGTGTCGCTAGTAGTCACAAAATTTCATAATTTGAAATTTATTAGGATTTTAATTTTCTGTGTTTATTCAAAGTTTATTCTTCTTACCTTCTATTTCTTTGTCAGACTGTTTTTTTCATTTCAATGCCAGCCATAATTTTGAAATATTATTTTTGATATAACAGACAAACAAATACTTTTTGATCGTATTGAATCTAAAGTTTTTTGTTCTATGATTTAAAATCTTTAATCATTGTTGTAAACCCACTTTGTGGACTACCCCATCAAGATTTCAATCACGAATATTGGCAAACTTTTCGTAAATATCTTCACCCATCTTTGAAACTTAAATGAAGCAAACTTTTTCTTACCTGAAGCATGTACTCAAAGAGTTTCTTGCCGAGTCCACTTCTCTGTCGCGATTCGTGCACGTAGAAGTCAAGGATGCATGGTGCTTGCACCTGATAGTGATGTCCTTCACGATCAAAAACGTACAAACCTTTTCGGCCCGTCTTCAGCATTCCAGTAACAGCGCCCTTGCCCCTGTAACATCAACCAATCATCAATTTCTCTCTAACAACTATTCAATCACGACAAAATCATCCATCATAGCAAACAATTGAAGACATAACAAAATCGACGAAGAATGCCATTGTTACGGTTACATTACAGTCTTAATTAAAAGTAAAATTAGAACATGGCGAAGAAATCCATCGTTGTCACCTTCAACCGTTCGAATATGGCACTGGCATCGAAAAGATGGTGCTTTCTTGGTCGACAAAACAAGAGCCACGTGTAAAGACCGCAATTTCATTAGTAATTAATGCCGCTTTGCTATTGTATGTACCAGGAATGAAATTAGCTACGTGTTCGTTGATATAGATGCTATTTTCTACGATGGCATTGCATTGTTCCTTGAAAGTATCCATTGAGTTGCAACGAATCTCATGAATGATTAACTTTTCAATGTCGAGTCGAATAGGAAATTTATGAATTTGGAATGCATACTGCAATCAAATTGGCTTAGTTCCCAGAGAAGTTGGGCGAATAAGTAAATGAACAATAGATACTTCAAACTAGACTAGAATGATGTGAACCAATTGGAGTACAAGGAAGAACGACGTGGGATTAATTGAATAATAAATGTCTAATTAATATAAGATGTGGTGCAGCTGGTTCAATTTTGTCGATAATTTCAATTACATTGTTTTGTAGATATCACAAATTCGCTGAAACAATGCACCAACAACGAAAAGACGTCTGATGGGAAAAATTGAAGCCACGTTGAACAAAATGATCATTTGTCGAATGATGACCTGAAAAAGCGAGGTAAATCCATTTCAATCTGGCAATCTAATCAAAACGATGATGCAGATCAATAAGGCATTCAAATAATCTTCCTGTAAGGATGTAATGTGGGTCACATAGATTACCATACTTCTTCGTCGCACTCCAAGCTTCGATTTGAATGCAATGAATGTGGAATGCATCATGAAAATGCATTAGAATTGATGGCATGAA
>JARJDZ010009143.1:0-13715 GCA_030264555.1 Aleochara sp. GC000083 | reverse complement strand
CATAAGTGTCCCAACTTTTTTTTTTACTTGATAACGAACCAACAACGTAAGAAAATTTCCTGAATATGTTAGAAACCAAATTCGATTAATTTAATGTATTCGAAACAGGTGTGAAATGGAAAATTGAAACGTTATGCCCTTTTCGAGCGGAAATGAAGGGATCCATCACGCTTCCATAGGGATTTCCTGTTGTTCTCGCATCAGTGAGCAAGGGCACCATTTTAAATGCCTTTCAAACGATTCGAATTCATATGCAAGCGAGCTGTGTGCGTACAACCGACAGCATCCTGTGCCTGCAAGATTGTGGATGGGCTTTGAATTCGTGCGTCAATTATACCTCGCCAGATCTCCAGCTCGTTATTGCATTTCTTCATGGTACGTGCATCGCGCACAGACGATTCAGATGTCTCCAATTTGGAAAATGCAATTCAGCAAAAGCACTTAAGTATTTTTTTTTCGCTCGATGTTCACCTCCACTTCTTCACATTTGTTCTAAATCAGCGGTTCTCAACTGTTTGTAGCCCACGGACCAGTCAATTGAGAAAAAGAAATTTCGCGGACCTGTAAAATTTTTCGGGTATAAATATTGATTATAATTTTTTCAGATCTTTATGTATTATATAAAAACCGGAAGACCAATCCGAATAATTCAGACTATATTTTTTAGACAATTAAATGACATTGATTGATTGATGTTTAAACATTTGCAAAATTCCATCTAGAAATGCTATTGGTATTGTCGTCAATTTGTCAAATTATTATTTTTATTGACCTTTTTTCTATAATTAATCATCAATTTTCTGTCAGCTGTTTCTCAATAAGTGGAGGTCCTATAAAAATGCTTCGAACACCATTTTATTGAAAATTTAATCTACTTTCAAATGCCGTTTACAGATTTACAAAACTCCTTCCGGAAATTCTATTGGCATTGTCGTCAATTTGCTTAGACATAATGATTACAATTATTTAATCGTTTATGCATTATCTCGGGACCGGAAGTCCAATCCGAATAATTCAGATCTTATTTTTTAGATAATCTAATGTACTTTCTATTGGTATTTAGACATTTGCAAAATTCCATCTAGAAATACTATTGGTATTGTCGTCAATTTATCAAATTATTAGTATTATTGGCCTTTTTTCGATAATTAATCATCAATTTTCTGTTAGCTGTTTCTCAATAAGTGGAGGTCCTATAAAAATGGTTCAAGCGCCATTTTATTGGAAATTTAATATACTTTCAAATGCCCTTTACAGATTTACAAAATTCCTTCCGGAAGTTCTATTGGTATTGTCGTTAATTTGCTTAGACATAATGATTACACTTACTTAATCCTTTATGCATTATCTCGGGACCGGAAGTGCAATCCGAATAATTCAGACCTTATTTTTTAGATAATCTAATGTACTTTCTATTGGTGTTTAGACATTTGCAAAATTCCTTCTAGAAATGCTATTGGTATTGTCGTCAATTTGTCAAATTATTATTTTTATTGACTTTTTTTCTATAATTAATCATTAATTTTTTGTCAGCTGTTTCTCAATAAGTGGGGGTCCAATAAAAATGGTTCAAACACCATTTTATTGGAAATTTAATGTACTTTCAAATGCCGTTTACAGATTTACAAAATTCCTCCCGGAAATTCTATTGGCATTGTCGTCAATTTGTTTAGACATAATGATTACAATTACTTAATCCTTTATGTATTACTTTGGAACCGGAAGTCCAAACCGAATAATTAGATCATATTTTTGACGTAATTTAATGTACTTTCGATTGCGGACCTGTCAAACTTTTTCGCGATCCAATACCGATCCGTTGGACCGATGTTTGAGAATCGCTGTCATATATCATCTTAAATTTAACGACCTTAGCCATTGCTTTCAGACGTATAAGTCCGAGGACCACGATGAGATCCATCGTGGAAAGCCAAATAGCAAACATATGGTGATGCCCATACTTAAAATTTCCATCGCCATTCAACATGGCGACCACATCTTGATGAGGAGCGGCATACGCGTCGCAGTGGTCTCCTCTGCACATGAGCGCAGAATTAATAAGAATAACACGAGCTGACATGTCGCATGACGTTGAAGAATGTATTGGATAATCACGTAGAGTAAACAGCAACGGCGAGCACATAATGACAATGTTGATGTCCCCAGCTGAGTACCAAGTCACAGTCAGTGAGCGGGCAAAACATTCGTTGTCGAGGCAGGAACGAAAGAAAAAACCGCTTCAAATGTTCGCAGCAGGCTGAAATGAGCACCGCGCGGCGACAACTGTTTCGATAGTTAAAGGGGGGCTCTGCACGCACCAAACGCATTAAATTGGAGCTTGTCGAGGGCACGGACGAAGTGTTTTCGCATCTGAGTGGGCTCTCCCCATTTTCGGTAATCGCGGCTTATTCATCGCAGTTAAAATATTTCTCTTCCGGTTCGCTAGCATACCAAATAAACGGGAATGTTGAAAGGGTGGCATGGAATTTGGGAAATTTATTTTTGGTCAAATTGAATGGGTGCTTGCTGTAAATTATGAAACTTTCATAAGTAGCATATGAATTCTACATGAATTATACAAGAAGTACATTTTAGTTCATTGTTGATAGGGTCTAAAGATTAAAAATGTAAAGTTGCTGGGATGTAAAGAAAATTTGGTTTTGTATGATTGTGTATTCATGAAATCAGTTGAAAATGTTAAAATTCTTCTATTGTGTTGGAATCTGGCATTTCACAAACATAAACAATCCCTTCAAATCTGCATAATACCATAGATTAAATGTAACTACCATCTATTGAAAATATGAGATAAGATATATAAATTTTTGGAATTGTTGGAATCTAGCATTTCTAAATTATGGCCACAGACAAATTGATAACAATAATTTTATTAAGAATTTTCAAAATTTCAAAAATTTCGAAAAGGTCTAAACTACATATGTATAGAAAAATTACATCTGAAACATATGCTGAGACAGTTTTAAAATATCCAAAAATACTGGATTTTATAAAAAAAATATCTATCATTATAAAAAAATCAGCAATTTCCAGAAATTCTCATCCTAAATCGATTACAATTAGAATAATTTAAATTTCTTTCAAATTTATTTATTTTACCATGTGTTTTTACTATTTTACTAAATTTTTTTGGTATAGTAAGTAATAGAATATAATTATAATAATGATTTCAAAAAAGCTGATTTGAAGGATGAAAATATCTGTTTGTTTTTGAGTTGCCCATCTATAGTTTTGAACAATTTAATCGAAGCAAAATAACTTTTTAAAGAGATTGATTTGCAGGTTAAATATTTAATTAAGCTCTCATATTGAATAATTGCATTATTGTGAAATCAAATAAAAGTAAAACATTGATTTCAAAAATATTGATTTGCAGGTTGATAATTTCTGTTTTTGTAGAGAACAATTACAATATTATATTCAATATAATATAATATTGACTATAGTGAACATTGAATATAATATAATAAATAAATTTCATATTTCACTTTAAACAATTAAAGTTATAAGAAATTGAATGGAAGTGAAATAATTATTTCAAAGGGTTTCATTTGCAGGTTAAAACTTTTTGTTTCCTTTTTTCGATTTGAATAATTACAGTTTTGAAAAATCAAATACAAATAAAATAATGATTTCAAAGAGCTTGATTTATATCGAGAAAATTTTTCTTTTCACATTTAACAATTAAAGTATTGAAAAATTGAAACAATGATTTTAAAGAGTTTGATTTACAGGTTGAACATTTTTGTTTTTTTTTTTCGAATTGATTAATTTCAGTTTTGAGAAATCAAATACAACTTAAACAATAAATGTTTTGGGAAATTGAAATAATTATTTCAAAGATCTTGAGTAGCAAGTTGAAAATATTTGTTTTTTTTGTTGAATTGAATAATTACAGTTTGAGAAATACAGTAGTAGTAGTAGTACAAATAAAATAATGATTCTATAGAGAAATTAAACAAAAGTGAAAAAATTATTTCAAAGAAAATGATTTGCAGGTTAACATTTTTCTTTACAAAAATTATAGTTTTAAGATATGAAATAAAAATGAAATAATGATTTCAAAGAGGTTGATTACAGGATTTGGAAATTTCGAAATTTCTGAAAAGAAAGAGAAATTGAATGAAAATGAAATAATGATTTTGAAGAGATTTGATTTGCAGGATGTAAGCTTTTGAATTGAATGAAAATAATGATTTCAGACGAAGCTGGCCTCCAAGTTGAAAATTTCATACATATTCATACATATTCATACATTAAAAAAATTCCATCTGTCTGATTAGGTTCTAGCAGAGATCATTTCATGAAGCAATCAAAATTCTAAAATCCCTGAAAAATCTATACAAAAATAACTTTACAAGGGATCGTAAAAACATCTCACTCTACGATGTGAAATACACAAATCAAAAAAATCCAAAGGGTACAACCGGATATCGAACCAAATACAAATTTTATCTCAAAAATCAGAGCAAACAACAACAGCTCTGCTACAAATAACAACGCAACCAACGGAAAAATGAAAGAGAATGTAATAAAGGAATCTATCAATTGAATTGAATATTGGACGTGATTGATACAATGTCGACTGATTTCTCCCCTTTTTTTCCGTGGAACGCATTAGGTTTTGAATGTCGCGCTCATTCTCCTTTTTTAATACTCGCATTCGATGGAAGTACGACAGCCATTACCGTACAGAGCCGACGATTGCATTCAGCAACAGAAAAAAAAACTCGTTTTTCCCGTATAAATTCAATAAAACGTGTACGTACACATTTATTTTGCCGATTTCGATTATTACGTTTTTTTTTGTACCGCATTGCCAGACGAGAAGCGGCTTTTGTAATTGGTTTCGTCCGATCTGATCCGATCCGCATTATTCATGAGCATCGGCTTATGAAACGTGCAGCAACGACCATTCTCTGCTGTACAAATAGATGGGCCTATTCATATAAATACTTACAGAAGTTATAGAAGTTTCGAATCGTGTCAGGAGCAGTCGAGCGACACCGGAGGCAACATCTGTAGCAAGCGTCAAAAAGATGTAACAAAAAATTATTGTCGAAAAATGATAATGCAGATATCCATGTGTATGTGTGTGTGTGTGTGTGTGCGACCTCCATGATCTATGGCGACGATTGTTGTCGGAGGCCGATGTCAATGCAAGATAATTGCGTTTTCCATTTGGTGAGCGTCGTTCGTGTTCGCTCACGATGTTCGAGGAAGTCGCTTTTGGATGGACGTTGTTGTTGCCTGGTCTGCCAAGCCCCGTAATTACAATTACAAGTCATTGTCGTTATGTGCTTTTTTATTTCGGTGAACTATTCGTAGCACAACCGACAACAATAATAAAAAAACGCAGCGCAACAATAATGGAAGTGCTATTTTCGTGTTTTGCTTGCTCGATTGCTGATTGATATCAAAGAACGATTATGAAGGCGTGATATTGTTTGGTGTGTTTGGTTTGTCATGGTTTTTGGTTCTCTTGTTTTTATCCGATGTTGAAGCATGAACTAAATATGTAGTGTATTCACAAATGGTATTTTTTAAAGAATTTTGGTCGTAGCAATTGTGAAATTGCAAATTTTACAACAGAATTTTTAAGTCATTAGTTCAAATATATTTGTCTCTGTCTGATTTTGGAATTCCTTGATTTTCAGAATTTCAGAAAAACAAGAAAATAAAACACCAAAAAATTCGAACCAAAATTAGGTTTTTTAAATTATAATTATTGTAATTTGTTAATTAATATTACACCATTGGAGAAATTGCAATGCTAAGTTGCACAAAACTAAATACATGATTGTATTATGTTAATTCATTGATTATCTAGTTTTGGATTTTTAATGAATAATCATTAAATTAATGCATTTAAATATAAATATACTAATCATAGATCATTCGATAATTAATTATATATCGAGCATAAATTGATTTCATGTAAAACATGTGATATATTTACTGTATAACAATAATATTAGCAAAAAATCATCAAAAATATCATCATAACAAATACAAATGTTAATTAGGCTTATTTGCATAAAATACATTAATATACTTATTGAGATATTTAGATTTACATGTGATTTATTTTTATTTTCCATCGAACAATTCCTTTTTTTTAACAATTTATGAATAAACTTTTATCGTGCAGATTGCACTAATGATTTTTAATAAAATTATTATTTAATCTTGCATATTATTTCTGCTTTGGTCAATTTTGGTCTATGACATTGAAATCATCATTAGTTGAAAGCTTGATTATCTTACAAAAGAAATCGTCTTTAAAATTTAAACAAATTCTTTCTAACATTAACGATTCTAAGAGAAACTTGATTTTGATGTTTCTTTTATTAATCAATTTTTCTTTCAAGAATAATTTGATAATAAGCTGATTAATAAATCAATTGATATTTTGTACAATAGAACCTTAGCTTTATTAATAAAAATAAAATGAAACATTATGTGAAACATGAAATCATTGGTAGATGTATAAAATTCATAAAAAATATAGTGCACAATCTTTTTGACGAAGTTCAAATTACACATTTCCAGAAACACAACTTCAGAAGTATGAAATTCGTTTTAAATTTGTGAATTGTACTCCAGAAAATGTCACATTTTATTCAGAATGTTCTAAATGTAATAATTACTATTCATGACATGTAATTCAGAAATTGTCCTTTGAACTTCAAAAAGCATTAATTGTAATTCAGGTTTTATTAAATTTGATTTAAATAGTATTTTTGAATTGAATTGAGATTAATAATGTCAAAACTGAATTATTATTTAACAAAAAATGGCAATAAGGTGATTTGTATTTGAACCTTTCTGAATTTCACTAATCTGAAGAATATTTAATTGTTTCTGATATTTAACTTATACTTTCTCGATTAAATTTACCAAATCGAATTACAATTACTTCAAACTGAATTAGATATAATAAAACTGAATTACATTTTCTGCTCTTTAATTAGAATTTACTAATCTGAATTACATTTTGCAATTTTTCAATTCCATCAAAAGTTTATTTATTGCAGTGTTCCTTAGATAACAAACAAACCTAAATTTGAAATAATGACATTTTAAATTGATAAATAAACAGTAACAGTGCAAAAATTCCAAAAATGTAGAAATCATTCAAGAACTAAAATTATTATAAATATTCTGGAAATAACAAAAATACTCGTTTTTCTTAAAACTTAATTAAAGACTGTCGCTAATTTTACTTGTAGATAATAACCATTTTCAATAACATTAAATAATCATGCTAACCAGGAATTTGATAAACATTTAAACAATAAATAAAAATACAGTAAAGTATACTTCAAAACTTTTGAATATATTCATTTTATCGAGTTTTATGAGTGCACTAAATTCCAACAATAATATTTCAATCATTTTCACGTCAAATATTCCATTTAGTTCTTATTTGAATATGCAATTCAATATTGAAAGTATATTGACGCAGTTAAACCACATTTAATTAAATTCACTCAAATACACGTCGAAACTTTATTTAATCAAAGACTCGTCCGGTGCGGATTGGTTATTTGAAAATCAATAAATAATTGCGCACAATTCAACAAAATTGTTAATTAATTTCCATAGAGTGAGTGCACGAATGCATCAGCAATACAATATCAATTTCGAATGAAATTTTAACGCTTTTCCGCAATGGAATTCAATTGAAACTGCATGCATATTCATAAATGTTTATAATTCCAAAGAATTTTTTTATATTTTTATTTCATCATTTTTTATTATGATTGAAAGCAATGGAAATGCATTAGCATGCCCGGCAACCGAATGGCATCAAAATGCATCTGCATCATAAAAAGACCATTTGACCCTCATACCCACGTAACTCATGTCATGCCCAAAGGAAATTCTAGATCCAAGATCCAAGGCGAGATCCGAGCTTAAAACCCAATCCGACCCAACTCCCGGATGGATGGGGCGACGACCATCAATTTTACAATACCCTCCAAGCTGAGAAAAGGCTCACTCATTCAACCCATCCGGACAAGGACCAACCCATATGTTTTTAGGATGGTGGTTTCTTTAACTTGGGTCGAGGCGTGACCCGTTATACTGTATTGTATTATTATATGGGTTGTCTGATACCTGCAGCATCAGGCTTATGGATTTGTTGGTTGTAGCCACAATGAAGATCAATTCGTACTACCTGAAATTTAAGAGCATTGCTGGTCTATTGATAAGATCGAGGGGCGGCAGGAAATATTCGAAATGCCTGGTATATTTTCTGGGTAATTAAGTTAAGTATGTAATTGTTGTATGTACGAAAATTCTAAGGAAATTTTTGGATTTATGATGGAAAATTTCTTGTATTGTAATGTTGAAGATTTTCGGAATAATTCAAACTACTGGATAATAAATTGAATCCTGGAAGGCCTGTAAATTATACATTGTATAATGGTTAACAATTAAGTTGTATTATATAATGGAATGAAAAAGTACTTTTCATAATGTTAGTGGAGGGCAAATTTAAAGAAAAAATTAGAAATTTTTATAAACAAATTGTATAAACAACGGATTTAAACAACATTAATAAATGGATACCAAAAAGGAAGTCAGAAACACTTTTAGGAATCAATAACTAAATTAAAAAATTAAAAAGAACCAACACAACATACATACTATAGGAACATAACAACATATTTTAGATAAAACTATGAAAAAATATAACATAACACTTACAAACATAAACAAAAACACAATCAACCAAATTTTCAAAAATAGTTAAAAAAGACAAAATTTTAAAATATTCAGGAGTATACAACACTAATTGAAAATATTGCGATGTAACATACATTAGACAAACAGATAGAAAAATAAATTACAGAATCAAAGAACACGAAAAATCAAAAACAAACATGGGTAGACAGATAATAATACACAAACATCAAATTGACACTGGCAAAATTAAATTATAATTTAATATCATAATAATATATCAATATATTAATAATATGTAATATATTACATCAAGGAAATAAAAGTTCCAAAATTATACTATTAGAATATAAAAAAATTGCGGAAGGTAAATTAAGAAATGAAAAAATTTTGAACGACCAAGTAGAAATTAATACAAAGCTAATATAAACAAAAATACACAAAGACAAAATTCACAGTTGTTATGACAATTTGGAAATGCCATATGACACATTTAATAATTTCCCTGATGAAGATCAACATTAAATGGTCAATATGTCGAGGGAAAACTAAAAGTTTGCCCTCCACTAACATTAAGATAAGCACTACTTCATAATATAATATATTTTAATCATTTATCTTATGCACAACTTCAACTTTATTAAATTGTATTAAGTTATTGGGTTGTTCGAAAAGTTAGTTTCCAGAAAGATGGCAAATGGTGTTGGAACAGAATGATCAATACATAATTTGATAAAGTATTTGTTTATTATACGAAAACTATTTTTCTTATCCACAAAAAACGAAATTACTTTCCGAACATCATTACAACTCAGAAAAGTGTAGAAAATTGCATTATTATTTTTAATAAGTTGATTCATTTAGAAATAAACATAGTTTTTTTTGTTATGAATGAAATCGTCTCAATAAAATATCGTTGAATCGAATAACGTGTCAAATAAAATTATTTTCCAGAATTTTTTGTATATTACCACCCACAACCCAATAAAATACCATCAGCGATACTGTAATTTCCAAGTCAATTGGAAATTTCATTGCATTTCTAACAAGTAATATTAATAAACGAGGAGCACTAACTTTTAATTCCCCGCGCGCCGTTTGTGGCTGGAAAGTTTTTTAATTTCGTAGTTTTTCTCGTCTTTCTTCGCCGACAGCGGCGACGTCTTATCAGCGCTTCATGGCGCAACTTTTATCAAAAGCAGCGAACGAAACGTGAAAAATGTATAAACACGAACACGGCTGTCTGCTTCTCAAACATTTCGTCGTTGGCTGGTTGGGCTGGAAATATTTCCATGTGAAGACAGACGCTCGGTGAAGACGAGCCGAAAAATAAAAGAAAACGCAAACATAGGGAGAATTTGTGTCTGAAATTTCAAGAATTCCTGCAGTCTAGGTTGAAGCGAAGACCGTAAAGCAACACTTCCACGTATTCCACATAATTTTTCGTGATTAAATATGAACATGGCGGGTTTTTCGTGCTCCATCAGTGGCGGAACTACTTTACTAAAATATAGTATAGTGCTGCCACCTTAGTGAAAAAAAAAATTGTTAATGTCAGAGAAACGAAATGGGATTCAGATTTTGGAATGAAATTGAGAATGTATCAGATATATTTCAAATTTTAAATGTGAGTTGTAATCCAGAAAATGTCACTTTTTATACAAAATGCTATAAATGTAATTCCAATTCATGAAATGTAATTCAGAAATTATCATTTAAAATTCAGAAAGCATTACATCTAATATAGATTTCAGTGAACTTGATTTAAGCAGTATTTATAAACTGAGTGATAATTATAATTAAATCTGAATTATCATTTATTGTATTCTCAATTACGTTTGACTAATCTGAAATACATTTAATCATTTCTGATATTAAGCTTATTCTTTCTAAATAATATTTATCAAATCTGAATTACAATTGTTGCAAACGGAATTACATATAACAAATCTGAATTATGCTTAATTAAAATTATACTAATCAGATTACATTTTTCACTATCTGACTATTGGAAAATCTAACATTTGGAATTTTTTTTATATAGGGGATTCCCCTAACTATAAATTCGCATAAAAAGTGTTCCGCCCCTGCCTGCACTTGAGGCTTGCTGACGTCAGCACAGCATATAATCGAAACGACTGTAAATAATATGAAATATCGAATTTATTCGTTGATCGTGTTATGCCACACTTCTTTCCGGCGAATCGCCTAAATTATGTCCGTCGTTAAACGGCCCAACGTAAACCGTTCGCAATCAGCGTGTGTGCTGGAATGGAAGAAGGATGCACGCGTGCTTATGGTCTTATGGGAGTTGAGTGCGCTACTGACACGCAATGCACTTAACTCACATCCAACATGGCGCGCGCGTCCATAAACGAACGCAATACGAGGAATCGCGTCGTGCCACCGGAATTATGAGCGTTTGTCAGGGACGTCACAATGCCATCAAAGTCGTTGATGGATGCTACGAGACGCAGAAATTGCTTTGCTTATTGTTAGAAAAAAAAAACAAGGTATAATGACAGATATATAATTTATGACAAGATTCAATTTGATCAAGCTAGAGATTTTAATAGACAAATTTAAAAATTTACCTGAAATGATAAAAATGAGCAAATTCGAATTGAGAAACATACCATGTGGTTATATTATATTATTGTCACAGTGTCTATGCATCCATCTCATTCTAACTTTTAGGTTTTCTCTTTTCACTACATTGAAGAAAAAGAAACGGAAATACGATTGATTGCCACGTCAGCAGGAACCAATGACTTCATTTTAACCATGAAAACCGTTAGAAATGTCCACTTTGTATGTATAATTATTCCGACCCTGACACTTATTTGATCAAAGGCATTTTATAGATCAAATGGTCCAAAAAGATTTATGAATCTATCCAACAAAAGCATTTTCTGAAAATCAACAATGGTCCTAAATGGATGGATGGTAAAATCAAAGTATTTTCTGGGTATCTGGGCATTCTGAAATAAGGGTCGAGTGTGACTAATTTCCGCCGTCCTATATTGGAAATTTTTATGACAGCCACTAGATATGTATTTACCTCATTGTCGGTGCTTGCTTGCTACGCCACTGAAGGTAATTACCGTCTTGTGACTCACCGAGGCAGTTTTTATTTGGTCGACTTGCCAGTCATTGGAAACGCCAGTGAATGCACGCCTTGCGTCTAGTATGGTTGCAATTCCATGTAAAAACGTCATCATCATTGGTATGGTAATGGCTTTATGGATGGCATGGTAGAAGAACCATCGCCCGACATGGGTAATCTCCTCATTTCTACCTTGTCGGATATTCCTCGCACCTTGAGTCAACTTTTCATTCCCTACTTATGTCAATATCGTAATATCCATTTTGTGCGAGGAGTTTCCAAGGGAAAACTAAATACAGAAATATGTATATGACTTTCAATAGTCATTTCAAGGAACGATACCAATTGCTGACATAAGATACAGACATTTAGAACTTCAGGAAATTACAAATGCACTTTTTCCATTTTGGTTGTTAAAGCTGTTGCAAGTTTCAAACAAAGTCAAAAATAGAATTAACTAGTATAAAAATATTCAGATAAATAACATATGTTAAAAATAACATAATATATATCGTTTCTAGAATCGATAAAGTTGTAAATTTTTAGAACTTCTCGCAAAATTTTCAAGTCATCAAGTTCCAGGTATAATTTATGCCAATTTTAGGTGTATATAATAGGTCAAAAACTATTTTATACCCTTTCTGACTGTAATTCAAAAAGCACCAATGAAATTTCAGAAAAGGAGAAATAAAATTCAAAATTGTTAATTTAATTTCTGCAAATTGTAATTCAGAAAGCCACTTTTAATAAAGGATGATATAATGTCTCTGATTCATGAATTTCAAGTAATTTATAAATTGTCATTTGATTACAGAAAAATTTACATGTAATTCCGATTTAATTGGTATTTATAAACTATACGATATTTAATGTTGCATTAATAATATTCTGAAAATACTTTCAATTTAATTTGATATATTTTCAGTTAGGTTTGAGTAGTCTGAATGATAATTACCAAATCTGTATTACAATTGTTGCAAATACTAAATAAATAAAGTACGTATAGCAATTATAGCAAATCGGAATTTAGTTTGCTGCTTGCTTAAAAACAATTTACCAATTTGAATTGTATTTTATAACTTTTAAATTTTTTTCGACAAAAAGAGTTTCAATTCAAATTTTTCAAAATTAAACCTGAAACAATCACTTTATTAAGCTTTGTATATGTTTTCGAAAAAGCAGATATTATTACGTGAAATTGTATAAAATAATCAATTTGAAATTGTTAATAAAAATACACGGTGTGTGCTTAACATCACACGATAGAAGTGATAACTACACGAAATACAATTTGTTTTTATAATTACCACGCAAAAATAAATTGTTTAAGTAAAAGCTTAAATCATGCCCTTTAAAATGCTTTTTGAATCATCAAAATTGGTCAAATAGTTCTTGAGTAATATGAAAAAACATTTCTTATGGAAATTTACATTATGAACACCTCTTATGGGGTTTTACATTGTGTGAAGACTTGCACATGTTATTTATTTTTCTATTATATTCCATGCTGTTGGAGTACTCTGCGGTTACATTCCTCGCATTCCGATCCCATTGTTCGTCTATTTGCTTAAGCAACTGTTTACTTATTCCTGTACCCCTTTCGATGCTACTCGCATTCCTCGCATTCCGATCCCATTGTTCGTTGTTTACTTTGCAACTCTTTACTTGTTATTGATCTTATTCTAATTGCTCGCCGCATTCCATCGTTAAAGGGTTAAACCAAATATTACACAACACTTTTTTTGTGGAATGGGGAAATCAAGTTCATTCGAAACGAATTAGTTCTCTTCTCACATTTTCATCAATATCTCCGAAACTAATCGGCCGATTTTTCTGATTCAAAGAGCATTTGTCATATTTTGGCGAAAAAATAACATTGGTCATGGTCCCGAATTTG
>JARJDZ010009142.1:0-65898 GCA_030264555.1 Aleochara sp. GC000083 | reverse complement strand
CAATAATAAAGATGATAAATCGATTTCGAGCAACGATTAATTAAATTAATGCGTATCGTTGCCTCACCATAACAGATCGCATTCTACCAGCAAAAGATTTCCCATAATATAAACTCCACTCAAAGAAATTTTTTGTATCTTCTTTGTTCTTTATGTCCAGTAAAAGTTCAAATTTAATTTCAATGAAAACGCGGTAATTTTCTGCAAGAGCTACGAAGGATTGTGAATTATTAATAGTAATAAATTGTTTGTTGTATAAAATAACCCCCCATATAATTCCTGGATGATGGTTCGCGACTTCTTGGCTCCTTGTTAGATAATTCTCCAGGTTCTCTTCTTTGGGTCGAGCGATATAACTTAATGGCTTGTATTGTTCCTCCTTATTATGCAGGATAACTACGCGCATGACAAGATGATGATGGTAATTAAACTCTTATGTTATACATTAAAGCGACCCGTATTTCCGCAAATCCTTTGAATGCGCTTTTATCATGTGCTAATCTTGATTCATTGCTTATTTGCATATGGATTTTCAAGTTGTGGATTTATAAAGTGATTTTCAATTGCAATTATTGCACAAATCAACAATTCAATTTTCTTGTAATTAGTAATACTTCAAAGTGAATTTAATCAGCTTTAAGAAGTAACATCAATAATTCAAATCCAATTATTAACAAAAAAGTTATTGACCAAAATATAAAGAGGCAAAATTTCAGATTTTGATATCAAATGATATCAAATTTTTATCGAAATAATTAATGATAGAATGGTGCAATATTTAATTGGATTACACTCTTTGAAAGATAATTTAATCATCTTTAAGACGAGCTATAATTTATTTAAAACATATTTTTCATTTATAAGATAATCGCTAAGAATAAAGATGAAGACAAATTGTGTAATTTTATTTGGAAAATTTCAATATCAATAGGAAAGTTGAAATAATCAGTAATTTAATTGTTAATTATAGTTACGTTTTGGCTAATTTGAAGACAAGTTTTTCACCTTTTCTTCTAGAATAATTAATTTGGAGACAGTACAGAAACTTGATGATATTTATGGTGGAGGAACGGTCATAAAATTTCTAAAAGTTGGATCTCAAGAAACTGAAGATTAAAGATTAACAAAATGACTTTTAAAAGTTCAAAAAAGTTGTATAAAACTACTTTTTAAACTTTAGAAACTCCTACAGAAATATAAGTCACAGGTGAAGTATCCAATTTCATCAATTGCAAATATTTTTGAAAATTTATGACAAATTAATTCCGAGAAATTTATCAAACAGAATAAGGTCATTCACCAACAACTTCAACTTTTTGCAATGTTCAAAAACTCAACATTTCTGAAATTGATGACCATGGAAGACATCAAACATGGAAATTACCAACGAATTTATAACCGATAGGCAACAATTTTGTATTTGTATATCATCACCTGAATAAAGTGTTCATTCACACGTAAAATTCCACATGAAGAACGAAGAAACTGATTCGAGCGCGTTTTGTTGATCTTCGTTCATTTGAATGTGTCGAAGGTACACGAAATGTACGTGTTTAGACAAGATTGGGTACCAATCGGAACGTCAACACTCCCGAACTTCCAAGATTTATGGCGCACATTCCTCCACCGAAACCGCCTTCTCTATTCAACTTCTTCCTCATCATTGACTCCATTGATTCGATTGATTCTCATAGCACTCGAACGTTTATCGCTCGCACGGGACGTGCAGTCGAATTGCAGCGTGGATTGCGTGTCTTAATTGTTGAAAAGTAGACACAATGTAACCTATAACTCATTAGCGATAACGAGAGTTAAGCGAGTGAATCGATAAGTGATTTTCGTATGGATGAATGTCGATCCAAGAAAAAGTTCAATTAAAAATGCAACGAGTGCAGAGCAACGAGAACCTAATGGACAAATAGACAAATGAAGCAATGAATCTATGATGATGGAGGATGATGATGAAGCCTGCATGCAAGATGATGAAGATGAAGTAGATGAAGAAGAAGAAGAAGCATTTGCATTTGCATTGGCATCCAGTTAGCCTTAATTTAAATGTGTTTTTTGTCTGTGATTCATTTGCATGGCCTCCATCGCGCAACAAGACGTCGAAGAACCAACGACGAATTCACTCCAAGTTGGCTGGACGGATGGAAGTTGCGTTTCGTTTTGGTTGTGATTCAGATTATCTGATTATTCTTCTTCGAGCCGAACGAGAGCGCCCATCTTCAACCAGTTGAATGTCTTGGGTGCTTTGAAGCACCAAGATGTATAATCTTTGCCGTAGGTTTTAACTAATATTCAGGTCGGAATCGATTTTTATGGCTTCCGCTTTCGGTTATTAAATTACGAATGAAGCAAGCAAGAATCTACAAGGAGATGAGCTCACACTGTTGATGCTCAGTGGTTGTTTTGATGCGGCTGCTATAATTGCTTGAGATAATAAACAAATATTTCATTCGATGGAGTTTCTTGATGCTGCTTGGTGAGATAATAAGATCTGGACCACGTCATGAACCGAATAAACGACTGCAAAGATTGAAAGTAAAATGTTGGCGAGAAAAACCCCATTTTGCAAGTTTGGATATTTCTGGTTCCCGTACGAATTGGAGACCATGACCAATGTTATTTTTTCGTCAAAATATGAAAAATGCCCTTTGAATCAGAAAAATCGGTCGCCTAGTTTCGGAGATATGAAAAATTTTTAAAACACGAGCGATTTTAAGAATTTCATTACATTTTTATCGCTACAAACTTTTTTTTCAATTTTTTTCTTCGAACGCGATTCCTGCTCTTCCAAGACCGAAAAGGGCATAAACCCATACATTTTCTGAAAGTGCTCATCAAGATCTACAATTTGATCTGTACATTTGTTATAATGCTCCAACGGTTTAAAAGTTATACGCAGTTAAAGGAGCGAAAAAAAGCGAAAATTTTGCATTTTTTGGACCTCATTTTTCATGATTTTATATTTCTGAATCCCGCAGAGATTTGGAACTATGTCCAATGTTATTTTTTCGTCAAAATATGAAAAATGCCGTTTGAATCAAAAAAATCGGTCGATTAGTTTCGGAGATATGAAAAATTTTGAAAACTCGANTTTGTTATAATTGCTCCAACGGTTTAAAAGTTATACGCAGTTAAAGGAGCGAAAAAAAGCGAAAATTTTGCATTTTTTGGACCTCATTTTTCATGATTTTATATTTCTGAATCCCGCAGAGATTTGGGACTATGTCCAATGTTATTTTTTCGTCAAAATATGAAAAAAGGGACGGGAGCAATGAAAATAGTCATATTTGGTATCAAAAGAAAGTAAATTAAATTTTCTATTTACTCAATTCATTTGTTTATTGCATAGCTTAAACCATATTGAACGCTTTAAAGTAAATGTTCAATACAAACATTGAATTGCGGCATGATCGCAAAGCTGCTGCAAACTTTGACTCTGGTTTTGAATTTTTCCAAAAATTTCAAATGGCTATATCTCCGGTTCTAGCGAAGCTAACAGTTTTAATCAAGTGTGCTTTAGCAATGCCAAACATAATATCAATCGCACCACCTTTGGAAATAGTTGAAATGCTGAGCATGCAACTAGCAAAATTGTTTACTCTGAGTTGGTCCGCCTGGGGTGCCAAACGATTCCCGCATCATGCGGCAACCCCAAACCTTTTTCCGTGAACAACTCAAAGTGAGCCCGTCCCTAGTATCACCAGCCTACCATCACGACCTTATCGGGGATCCGCGCTTTTGGCCCCGCTAGAATCACATGTAAGTAGACCTTTGACTCACCTTTGATAGACCTTGGGCGGAATGCAGACGTGATTCTTTTCAGCATCCATTTCGGCGAGTGCCATAATGGCATTGGAGCGCCGATCCCGTCGTAGGGCGAACTGGGTGACCGATGACCCAGTGTGGTCATTGCTGCTCTCGCCGCTGCCGTGAGAGTCGTTCATGTCTGCAACTGGATTCGGACGTTTTTGTTGGGTTTTCGATTCCTTGGGGTTGTGATTGATCAAACAATTCCTCCCTATTTATTTCAAACAGTATACATACCTTTTATGTTGCGCACCGGTCGATAACAAGAGGGTTCTGCGCAGAACAACCGACCGGTGCCCAAACGAGTTAAAAATAATAAAAATTCCAAACAAATTTGGGTTCTTTTACTAATCTTCAGGATAGCAGATATCTGTTCGTATGTGCTGTCAGAAATTTGCGACAAAGTTTGTATTGCAATGTTTCGTTGGTGATTTGTATGCACGGATATCTAGATTTTATTAACTGACAATTATTTGTTACATTGATCACATAAGATCTACTCAGATCTAGTCATCTATGGTGAGGACCATAATGGACCATAACTTTAGTGAATCAGGTACCATTTCGTTGCCAGTGTCATCATGAGTTCAAAATTCTGGAAGTTTGGGTTCACGCGTTTTGGTTCGAGGTGCTGTTTTCCTGCGTCGTTGTAGATTGGGTTTCCGAAGGGGCGTTCTCCTTGATGGCCAACCAAGGCATCCGTTTCTGCAGCTCCAGACGATATCTGGGATGGCTAATGGCGTAAACATAAGGATCCAGACAAGCCACTGATTTACAGGCAAGTGCAGGAATCATAGTTACTCCAGGTGTGAGCAAGGACTGGTCCCCAAATGCCCCGATCATTGCCAGGA
The DNA here is from genome assembly GCA_030264555.1 of Aleochara sp. GC000083. NCBI lineage: Eukaryota > Metazoa > Arthropoda > Insecta > Coleoptera > Staphylinidae > Aleochara > Aleochara sp. GC000083. The sequence continues at coordinate 61,231 of JARJDZ010009142.1, read as the reverse complement.
CTCCATAAGGTGTCCAGGCAGCAACAAACAGGAAGCAGATCGTAATGGCCGCCTTAGCAATACGCACCTCAGCCGATTGCGCATTTGCATTCTGATTACTTCGAAGAGATTCAACATTCATTTTCTTCGCCTGAAATTCACCTGTTTCAGAAACCTACTCCATACAAAAATGTGGTACTTACTTGTTCTCTGAGAGCCTTTTCATGGCTGAAGACATGACCAACAATTTGGCTATAGAAGTAGATGATCATCAGCATGGGGATGACATAGGAAAACGTGAAGAGGACGCCCACAAAAAGATGGTTATCGAAGGTGTCTGTGAAGTAGTCGAAGGTGCATGCTGTGAGGAAACCTTCTGGGACGAATCGGCCCCAAATTTCCAGCAATGGTAGCACCGCCCATGGTACCGTATACAACCATACCAGGATAATCATCAGCAGAGCCTTCGTTCGAGTGACCTTGCCATCTAAAGGATTCGTGATGGTTGCGTAACGGTCGTATGCTATGCAGGCGTTGGTCATGCCCGCTCCAATTCCAGATAAGGATCCCATGAAGGCGAAAATCTGGCATCCAAGATGTCCCGTGGCATAACCACGATGGAAGGAGTTGTAGATGAAGATTGGGGTCTTCAACATCATCATGAAGTCACAGAAGGCCAAGTTGACCACGAACATGTTGGATGGGGTACGAAGACTTTTCGCCCTGTGAATGACATTGATAAGGAAATTTGATAGTAGAATTGTTGGAAATCGTACGCCATAAATACCCAAAGGACGAGACCATTTCCAATGATAGCCATGAGGAAAAACGCGACGTATAACAAACCTAAAAGTAAATGCAGTGATCCTTCGGGTTCGGGATAGACCAGCCAATGCTCTGGAATGTGGACGAGGTCTTCCGGTGATAAGTCCCATCCCAATAGACGTTGGCCTGGTGGATTCCTCGCATTTTCCAGGATTCTAAACAAACATTGCAATTTGTAGTAATTTTTCAGGATTTTTTGCAATATTTACCTCGCCTCGGCTCTGGTATTAACATAAGCGGTGGTCCAGTTGAGTAATTGCATTCTGGAGACCTCTTAAAATAACGAACTACTCTAAACTGACGATTTTCGATGGCGCAGTAATTTCTTTTATATCAAATTATAATTAGATCAGCACGCATTTGACCTATATCATAATGCAATTAAATTTTTATTGCACTCAGCACTTTTTTGTAATAAATGATTGAATTCCTAGTAGTGCAGCAATGCAGATACGGTAATCACAACTTTGATTCTTTCAAATGCAATTACTTGAATGTCTTCTGAGGCGTTTTAATTAATTAAATAAAAATTGCAATGAAGCCTACTAAGCAGTTTTAACACTTTATTCAGGTACATAATTACATAATAAATATACAATAAGTAGATAAGTATTTAAGGATCGTCCTTAAATAGTTTATTGCAGTTTACAATAAATAAACTTTGAACTGTTTGTTTTGAAGTTATTTTATTCATTTTAAAGAATAATCTTAAGGTAGATGACCATAAAAACTGTAATATTGCATGCGGAAATTAGGTCTGATGAAACTAGTATCTTGAAATTTAAAATTACTAGCATTTAGTTGGTCTAATTTGTGTTTTTATTGTTTTAAACTTTAAATTATCATGCGATGATGTTTGGTCACTAGGGGGCGCTTTAAACTTTGTCATAAATTTGAGATCAGTCAATCATCTTAAACCTTTCTCCATGATTCATACCGGTCTAAAAAGCAATTTATAGTTATTCGTTCGAAAACATGATTAGTAATTATTAAAACAAGTCTGTAAAATACACAATAAGAATAAAAATGTTGCCGGGTATAGGTGTATTCGGTACTGGCCCAGTAGTGAAAGTGCTAGTGCCCATTCTACGTGAAAACGGCTTCAAAATCGAGGCAATTTGGAGTCGTACTTTGCTCGACGCCCAAGAACTTGCAAAGGAATTAAACATTCCGTTCCACACGAGCAAAATTGATGATGTACTGCTACGTAAAGATGTCGACCTCATATTTGTCTTGTGCTCACCCAGCCTGCATGCACAGATTTCTGTGAAAGCCCTTGGCATTGGCAAGCACATTGTGTGTGATAAACCAGGGGGCCTCAACCAAGAGGATGCTTTAAAGATGGTCAATGCTGGCCAATACTATCCTACACTGATATCCATCATCAATCATTCTTTCAGGTTCCTACCAGCTTTCATTCACATGAAGAAGGCAATACAAGACAACTACATTGGCGAACAGATTACATTGATTGATATAAGGATACAAAGTGGTCGATTGTATGCTGAAAACAATTGTTATGATTGGAAATGTGATGACATCATGGGAGGTGGCACTTTGAATCTTATTGGGAGTCATGTTATTGACCTAGTTACATTTCTGACTGGCCAGAAGGCAATTAAGGTGCATGGAATTGTGAGGACATTTACAAAGACAACTGAGAATATCAATGGCATCAGGCAGATATCAGCACCTGACTTTTGCTGCTTCCAAATGGAATTGAAAGGTGGTACATTAGTAACTGCAACAATCAATAGCCATACTATTGGCAGTGCATTCCAACAAGAAATCAGTATTTCTGGAGATCAGGGTCACCTTATAGTTCATGGTGGTGATCTGTTTGGAAGGAAGGAGAATATGAAAGAAGAAGTATTATATTTGGATGTAGAAGACATGCAGGGTCCCATCTCAAGCACTAGCATTCCAAAACCTTATGCAAAAGGTTTGTTCAAAATGGTTGCAGCATTAAGGGAAGCATTTTTGCCTGTTAAGGAGAAAGCTGGCTGGATTAAGGAGCCAGTGCAGTCTGCTGCTGGATTTGAGGATGGTTTATATGTTCAGGCTGTCCTGAGTGCAATTAGAGAATCATCACAGACCAAACAATGGGTCAAAGTTAATATCATGACAGAGCAACCGGATTCAAATGCACTTTTGAGTGCTGCAGTTAGACGCACCGCTATTTCTGCAATCAATTAACTGATAACTGCTTTACATTACCAATTCAAATCAATAATTTATTTTATTAAGAGAAAATCTGGAATCTGCAATGTTGGTTGCCTATAATTTCATTTGATATATTTCAAATTTTCTGAAATATAATTAGATATTATTACTGAAGAGTTAAGTTGGTAAGATAACATATCTATAAAATATTATTAATGCACTTTTATGTTCTAAGTTAAGGAATGTTTTATTTTAGTTTCGGAAATATAATAATCATAAAAACGTTATTGCCTAAATATAACGGATTTTTGAAAAGAGAAGTACTTTAAACAATAAGAAAAGTATAACAAAGAAGAGCTCCAGGATGAAATCATGAAAACCCACGAAACTAATTTCATGCCCGTTAGTAATAACTTCATGTTGGGCGTAATTACACATTCAACACGTCGCAATTAATTCGGCAATTAACTAGAAAACAGGCGCGCTTATTCGGCAATTACAACTCTGCAATTGCGCGTCGTTAACCAGCAGTGTAGCAAGGTCGTTTAGTAACTTCAAGTATTATTGACCTTGGAGCAAAACATCATTGATTAGTCAAGAGAATTAGAAGCGAGAAAATGCGCGAGCCTTCGAAGAATTCTGCAATGCAAAAAAGCGTACAGTAAACGCGCATTAAACGGCAATCTGTCGCTCGCGCTGGTGCAACCTTGCATTACATTGCGATGATAACAGCCAGGCATAAATTAATGTGCGAAGCAAAGTGCAACTCAACCGGCGTCGATGCACGCATTCGATGTCGTCGTCAGCGCAAAGAAGTCGAGGGAATACCTAATATCAACGTGCATGGACTACGACAGGCCAATCAACAGCCCGATGTGCGTATCAATGAGTATCCAACGATTTGAATTCAGCGCAAGAACGAGCGCTTGATCGAGGTCAAAAACGCGCACCTCCTGCCAACGCAGCAGCGAAACTAAGCGCGCTCGCAGGCCGCAGATCACCCAGGTACGACTTCCATCTCTCTACGCCACGGCGAGCGCAATGAATGCCATCACCACGTTGCTGAATGTGGCAAATGCCAAGCAAAAGACGCGCGCGCTGGTAGCGGCATTCGAAAGTCAAATGCTGCGTGCAGTCGCGAGCAAGAAGTTCTGCGTGCTCGATGCGTTCGCGTCCAACACTTCGCATTGCGGTTTTTTTGAGGCGTGTGTTTGTTGATGGCCGGACAAATGTGCATTGACATGCCGATCAAAGTCATGCTAAGTGCATGCAATGCGTGAATGCTTCCGAGGACTCGCAGAAGAGTGCATTGGATTAAGCGCAAAAACAACTCGAACAACATCGACACGAACATAAGGAAATTCGCAAGACTACTGTACGATCCGCAGGCTGGAATCTATGGTGAGTTGAAGAAAGGCGAAGAAATTTAATTTGCTTGTGTTTTTCGCAAGGCAATTTCGGTTCTTTTGTTGGCAATAATTAATCATAACAAGCAACCGCTTGTGTAATTGATGTTTCGGACATTGTTCGGATTTGGTTTCATTGCAGATCCACGAGCATTGTTCGCGATTTGCGCGCGCGCCTCGTGAGTGTTTCTTGTTCTAATTACGTGCTTCTGCGGTTAATTAGCGTTGGGCATAATGCGCCATCTGATTTGCCGTACCAAATCCGTAATGAGCGTTCGTTTGTTGCTCTAAAGTTATGAAAGTTTTTCCTACGCCTATTCACTTTTGTTCATTAAAATAACTCGACTTGTTTATTGTCAGTTTAAGGGTTTTCTCGAATCGTAATTACTCTGCAAGTTCGAAGTCGAAGAGTCGAGCTGCTTCCCGAAGAGATGCGAAGATATTGATGTACAAGCAAGCCAACGAAACAGATGATGATGTCGATGATGTCGGTGTACTCGGAATCACTGATACGGATCTAAAGTTGTCGAGCAGGCTTGCGGCCTAACAGCAGCTTGATTGGCGCGGATTTTTAGCATGCCCCGACATATACACACGGTAATTGAGGAATCTGCTGCTGCTGCGTCGTCTTCTGCGCGTGCATCGGCTGCAAGATAAATTGCGTCTTCAGCCACGATCCGAAGTGTACCTTTGGACGCGATGCGGAAGTTATTAAAGATTGTTCTTTGCTGCATCAGCAGCCCGAGATCAAATTAGCGAAGATTTGTGCGATTTCCATACAAACAATTTGAAAACGCGCCGCAATTTTTAACTTTCCACCTGCAAATTGGCCAGCGGTGTGTTTGGCATATGCGAATGCTGTCGCTTTAATTATTGTCCGTTGATTGTGGAACACGCATGAGTTTCTTCGGACGCACATTAGAATACGACCTATGGGGCTCTTTTGGAACGCGCGCTCCGCAGTATGCGAATCGAAGATGTGAAAGCGGCGCATATGAACTACTAAATGGAATCGACAACAGGCCATTACATTCATGTGCTACTTTTTTCTCCTATTTTATAAAGCACGCGCACACACGATGTGTTTTTCAGCGTACGTGCGTACCGCACACGAATCAACCTGCTAGTTAATGCGATCGGCATGTACTTTTTCATTGTTTATTTATAACAATCTGGCAAATACGGATGCAATTGTTGCTGCATGTTGACATGGTACTGCGCGACATAAAAACGTAATTGGAAACATAATTCATCCGATATTTCATTCAACTGTAAAACTTCCAGTTTCAAGAAATCGTTGCAACGTTCTAGAAGTTCTCATCGTTCAAATCAAAGCCCACATCGTTGATGATGAAATAAGAGCTGCAATTAAATGGAAACAATTTATATCTGGCTGGCGAGTAGTAAAATCCCGCGCCTGATTTCTGCAAGGATGTGGTACACGATGACTGCGGGCAAAAATCCTGCGGCCATAAAACGGCTGCGAAAAGCTCTATGAGGCATCGCAAAACTGGAGGCATCGAACTGTATAACTAGTCAGTTCACTCCTTATTTTGTTTACGCGTTGCTTTTGTTGTGTGGTTGCGGCTTCGGCTGCCTCGGTTCGCTTCTTCGTCGAGACCTTAAATGTACGCGATCGCACGCCGATTACGCTGAATTCACCTCCGTGCAATTTCCACCAAGCAATGAATCGATCTGCAAATTCATTCGCAACTCGCCTACTATCCAGATCTCAGCGAAGAAAGTGTTAACTTTAACGATAACGAAAAACCACTCAATCATACCGCACTTGCTACAACTTTTTGCAACTTTTTAGATAACTCCGAATTCCAGTACACTATGAGACAATTAATTATTCAATCGCTGTTTTGCAATTAGTCGCCTATAAGTCACTGCATTCCACAGGTTCAACATTTGTTATGTTGGAGCATTGCAAATGGGTGGTAGTGATTGAAAGGCAGCATATTTGTTGTCTAAATAAATATTATGCAACGCCCACGTTGGGCTGTTATGTAACGCAAAACGCGCCAACTCAATAGACGCCAAAAGAAAGAATGAAAGAGATTTCAGAAACAATTATACGTTTTGCGCATTGATCTGATTGAATATCGCGCTTTGTGAGCCTTGATTTTGTTGAAGCACTTGTCCGAGTGTAACGATGCCATTAAAAGATGTTTAACAATTTGGTAATGCTACTCAAGTTAATTCAACATGGCAATTAAAGTTCTGCCGTTTATTTACACCGAGAAAACATTCCAAGGCAACTCAGGTCTGTTGACCATTCCAGATGTAAAACAGGTTGAATTGGAACAATAACAAGAATGTTCACGGGGAATTAGTGTGCCATTAGTTATACAATCGATTAGAAGTTGATCAAAATCAGAGCAAACGGCAAAACTTGATGTTGATCGAATTGAATAACTTGGGGTCTTGTTGACAATGTTCTTTCATTCTTGTTGGTCGTGTGTTCTTGCGCGTTGAGAGGAATAGAAATTGTCCATTCGGATAGCCGTAATAGTGGCAAACAGGTTTATAATTGCATTTCTATTTTATTTGCGCTCGTACAGTGAGTTGCTTGAACCTTTGATATGAAAAGTAAGAATGCATTACGGTAGAGAATTTCAAAATTGATTCAGGTTTATGTGGAGTTATAGAACTAGGCAATTTGTTATTATATAATATTGGTAAATAGCGAAAAGGTTTGCTGCATTGCAATAACTATTAAGCCCACTCCAACTTGCAAACTGTACGAATTAATTGCTGCATTAAGGTCGTTGTGGTTGTGCTAATTGAATAAATACTTGTTGTTGTTTGTCCTTAAGAGATATATCTTGATTGATGATTATTTACAAAATTTACATGCTTGGTTGTTTCGGTATTATTTCGATGCTGCTTAAAAAGTGTTACATTTCTGCGCATGCAGTGAAATTCGAAGTATCTAGTAGAATTTCAAATTGTTGTACAAACATGGAATTAATTTCTGATTTCTCTCGACCATCAACATCTCGACTCAGACCTAGATTGCAACCTCTGTAGAACTAGCAAGCAATATGCCCCAGATCCATTTGTTTTGTCATTGTTTCATTCCTTTGTGGTTTTTGCACATTTTAGTTTTGTAATAGTTGCATTCCGCGTGCAAAAAAGTTTTACTTATCTCAGGTATGACTGTACAAATGTTCCAGTAAATGTATGCGATTATGAGCATTGTAGATCATCATGTAAACGTCCTTTTTGCCGTTGAAATTACATCATGCATTCAGCAGAGCGAGAAATGTTAAGGCAGTTTTAAAACTTATTGGTGACATTTTAAAGTGTGCTGAACTTGTACCAGAAATTGTTGCCCACGCAAATGACATTCGCCGCAGTTTTTCTGGTGATTTTACTTTTTGCATAATAGCATTGAATTTAATATGTTTTGCATCCCGAAAAGACAGTAAACTTAAACACCAAGTAAGAAAACAATTACCTCTTAGCTGAATGCGCACTTCAACAATGCTCTAACTGTAATCATACGAACAAGTGCATCAATTTCAGCGCAGGCATTGTAATCTTAACGCGATACACTTAATTGTGCACAATCCTAATTTATCTTATGTTAGATGTGAACCCACAAGATTGTTCTCGGGGAAGAAAACATTTTCTCATAATATTTCTTGTTGCTTGTTGTTTATTTCATTACTTAATTCGTTAACCTACTCTTTGCGGCCGTTTAATGCGCGCGCCAACAATAAATTCCATTTTCCGCGCGTTTTCCTTGTACGCGCGCAATATTTATTTTAATACTCTGGCATTCTCTTTCAGCGAACGACTAAATCGGCTCACAATGCAATGAAACAAACGCGGTTTGTGTGCTGCACACCAGTTAACTGCATGCACATTACAATTACGATTCGAATTTTTGCTCCCAAACCGATTCGAACGTGAAATGAATGCGCAACGTGACTCGCATTATTTGTACTGTTTATAAACAACGCCATTTTACTCCAGCTGCGGTTTTATTCCACATTTAAGCTTTGGAATATGCTAAGCAGATACTTTAATAGTTTCTTTTTGTTTTCTTTTGTAGGTGATGAGCGAATACGAGCGCATAAGGCGCGGGTGCCTTAAACGCGGGGAATTGTGGGAAGATCCAGATTTTCCAGCAGCGCAAACGTCGGTTTTCTACCATCAAACACCCCCGTTCCAGTTCCAATGGAAACGACCCAAGGTAAACACGATTTTTCACTGTTATTCAAGTTGTTGCCATTGAAATTTATCATTAGTCATGCTTCAGTAGCCATGGAGCGCCATGAAAACGCGTGTAATTATCAGATAAGTGATTGTTTTCTATGCAGTTCTGCGATGCGAGCGCTGATTTCCATTTGATTACCAGATGCGCGCAAAAAGAAATTTTTGATGGAAATAATCGTCCCGTTGTGCTCGAAATCGAAAATCGCAATGATTTTATGCTCGTTGCACTCGTATCCGATCTGACTTTCTAATTGCCAACGATAATTTCTTCATTTAACACTATAATTTGTCCTGACCAGATGAATGCTCCTCTGAAGTTTTGGGCGTTGTTTCATGTCGTGCGCTCAATGTAATGACAAAAATTGATGGTACTCAACCTGAAGTTCAATGATTAGAGCACCTGAGCAATTAATTCTCGTTGATGCCTCGAGCGCGTTCATTTGTCTATTCGCCAAAGAACCGTTAGTCGTTACCTTCGCAGTTTGCCCGTTTCCTGAATGTTGTTGCACTTCCGGTCGCCTACGATGAGCAATTGATTGATGACGCATTCGCAGCACGTGTCATACGCACGTTTCATACTTCCTGTTAATTCCAAAATGTTCAAACAAGCAAGATTCACGACGAAATCCCAGTATTAAAAAGTAAATGTCTTGCGAATAATATCAAGTAGTTAAAGCGACGTAATAACACGTTTTTAATTGTATTCAGTTGCCGGAATTTAAAAAAATGCAAATTCCCCAAAAAACATGATTTAACTGATCGCTTCACAACAATAAACAATTGCTAATTGAGTAAAAGTGAAAGCCATTACGAATTTTTGGCGGAATATCATTGTTTTGAGGTTGTTTAACTCATCTACGCAGGAAATTAATACAATATATTTATAAACTTTCGTCTGATTTAATTGGATATACTTTAAATTGTGCTGATGTAATTTTGTTGGCAGGATTTATGCAATCGTCCCAGTTTCGTGCAGGATGGTCCTTCACAATTCGATATCACATCCGGCAAAATGGGTAAGATTACGTTCTTTTTTGACTTCTAACTTTTAACTGCATGATTTAATACGCATAATTAGAGTTTTCGTCGTAAACGTCAGCAAAGTGAAATTTTGCATTCATTGCATACAATTGGAAACGCTTTCCTAAGCGATATTTGACGAAACTCGCAGACATTCTGTGTTCGTTGATTCACACGGTAATTAAGACATAATTTCTGCATTGTACCATAAAAATTGTTATTTAAGTTTTTCTGGCGAAAACCGTACAAAGAAAGCTCAGCCTAAAGTTCTAATCTTATCAAATGTTAATGTATACAGTTGAAAAATGTTGATAAGCTAATTTCTTAACGAAAAATCATTACAAAAAGTTTTTAATTTTCAAATTTTGCAAAATTATGAATTTAGTTTATGAACTGACCATCGAGGGTACCACTTGTTAATGTAGTTCATGAACAATCCACCGAGGGCGCCACTTCAAAAACTTTGTAACTTTTTAATTGTTTTTTTTTCTGATTTTTAGGTGATAGATGGCTAGTCTCATGTCTAGGAATCCTCTACCTGAACAAAGGACTATTCTACCGTGTCGTGCCAGCCGATCAGTCCTTCAACAACGACCAATATGTGGGAATGTTTCGATTTCGCCTTTGGTGGTGTGGCGAATGGACGGAAGTTTTGGTCGACGATCGTTTGCCCACGGTTCACGGTCGATTGGCCTTCCTGCAGTCGGCACACTCGGACCATTTCTGGTCGGGACTCCTAGAAAAAGCCTACGCCAAGTAAGTATCTCGGTGGCGAAAGCTAAAGATGCGTAAATGAATTCGAACGTCGTGCGATTCGAGGAGCGCAACTTGATTGCAAGTGCCATTGAATCATAACGCGACGAAGAATGCAATAAAACCGTTATCGGCTCGTATAATATCCACAAATCACTTAGCGCTCTGAAGCGCACCACGTTCGACCGTGTAAAATGCTGTTGTGCGTGTTGAGATGTGTGTGCTGTTGGTTGGAAGGAAGAACGCGCGCACAAGACGAACGATCGCAAAGATGATGATGAGCGCACAACACATCTTCTGGCTGCCAGTCGAATCGTTCGCACACAGATTCTACTTTCTCCGCTTTGCTGTGCGCTCCTTTGGCGCGGACGCGCACAATTGATGCCTGCAGAATACAGTTTTAATCATTTTTAGAGGTGTGTGCGAACGTTTTTGCCTCTGGAACAAAAAAACAATCATTTGGGTACCCCGCCTTTGTAGAGAATGATGCGAGTAATAGTCTACAAGTTTTCATAACTAATTAACGATGCGAAATTAATTCATTCATTTTATGGTTTGTATGATTTCGTTCAGTTATACGATACAGTTTCACATTCGTAAGTTGTTGCGGAATGTCTCGCATATTTTCTATGTAGTAACAACATAAATTTATACAATTTACATCACAATATTTAATTTTGATTGCTGTCCGGCGAATCAGGTGCAACGCTGAATAAATTGAATGGAGTGAAAGTCAAATCAACGCGGAAGTTTGATGCATATTCATAGTTTTTCAAAATTTACATGTTAGAAACGTTTTTGTTATTGTCTTCACGACATTCATTAATTATTTTACACGTTATAATTAATTTGATTCCCAAATTAGTTGCATTATATTATGTTATGTTTTGGTCGATTACAAACAAAATTTTATTTGCAAATGTTTGAAATTCCTCAAATGGAGAAAGTACATTTAAAACAAATTAAGGTATTTGACTGTGAGTTACATAACGAATTCGTTTATGAAATATTCAAACTGTAATAAACTTTAAAATTATTGATATTATAACAGTATTCTTGCACATGTATTTATTGTTATTTCATAGATGTAGGTATATGCAACCCAACGTACACTTTTTGAAAGTTTGTAAAACTTTTTCAGACTTCATGGATCCTACGAAGCATTAAAATACGGATGCCTCCTCGATGGTTTAGCAGATCTCACGGGAGGAATCACCGAAAGCATCCCATTGCGTCAGGACGCAGCCGCATGTGCCAAACTATTGCATAAACTTCTAGACATGACATCAATTATCACAGCAACAATTCAGTCATCAAATCAGCCAAACAAGTCCAGTACACCGATCGAGAAACTTGCATGTGGCATACAACTTGGTACCAATTACAGAATCTATGCTGTTGAACGGGTAAGAAGTTTAAATTCCATGTAAAAACTTGCTCAACTTGATTGTTTTCAGGTGGAAAAATATAATGGAGAAGCTGTCCAACTTATCAAACTGCGCAACCCATTGAGTCCTTCGAGTGATTACACAGGCAGCTGGTGCTTGGACTCCCCAGAATGGTCTGAAGTATCTCCCCAAGAAATTGAACGCTTGCAATTGAAAACGAACGAAGGAGAATTCTGGATGTCCTATAGTGATTTCGCGAAGTCATTTTCGCATTTGGAAATCATACACTTGGACAGCGATACAAGTCGTGATGAACCTTCGTTGCATAATAAGCACACGTGGCAGATGCGACTCTATCAGGGCACGTGGCAAAAAGGCGTTTCAGCGGGTGGTTGCAGAAACAACCCGGAAACTTTCCACATCAATCCGCAACTGCATTTGCTTCTAGGCGAGCTGGAAGAGGTCGTAGTATCACTCAATCAACACTGTATCTTAGAACCGAAAGTCATCGGTTTCACGGCGTATTCGTTGCCGAAGAACGCAATGGAAACTATTGGCAAAGCATTTTTCAAGAAGAATAAATCGTTGGTAAACTCGCAATACACGAATAGTCGACAAGTGAGCCATCGATGTCAATTGGAACAAGGAGGATACTTGATTCTTCCGACTACATTTGAACCTGGTCAAGAATGCGGATTTACGTTGCGCGTTTATTCTGGAAAATCGCTCAAATTGAAACTTTTGGACACAGCACCGCATTTATTTAAGTCTGCCATTGTGAAGGCACCTCCTTTGCTTGATGGCAAAAGTTTTAGTCAGTACGAATCCGTTTTTCTGCAACTGGCTGACGAGCATCGAACGGTGAATGCGTTCGAGCTGCAGGAATTGTTGGATGCGTGTTTACCAAACGATTACATTAAAAGTTGCGCATCAATTGAAGTTTGCAGACAAGTAGTTTTAACAATGGATGTAAGTAATACATTTTCGTCTTTAATTCTTTTGTTATAACATATTGGTTCATAGAATACTGGAATTGGACGATTGAAATTCTCAGATTTCAAAGATCTGATGTGCTCGTTAAAATATTGGCAAACTGCGTTCAAAAATCACACAAAAGAGAAAACTGGAATTCTGAAAGCTGAACGACTGCGAGATGCGTTAATGGAGGTCGGTTTTCAGCTAAGCAGTGAAGTTTTAACGATATTAATTCTCAGATATATGAGAAAAGATGGAACGCTGCGTTTTGGTGATTTTGTTTCTGCCATATTACATCTAACAGTAGCTTTTAGTAAGTATTAACTATACATTCTTTTCAAGAAGTTTACACATACATTTTGTGCAGATATATTTGAAGGCAAGGATCCACTACAAAATGGATCGCTGAAATTAAATTTAAGCGAGGTAAATATTTTCTGCGATTGTTAAACTGTGCGATTGAAAAATTATTTTTCCAGTGGCTAAAATCATCTTTAACTTGCTGATATTATGAGCAGAGACTGCACAGCTAATTGGATTTTGTAAAATAATACTTGTGAAGAGGACTACAGGTAAAATTTGTTATTTGTAAATAGTTTAGTTATTTAAAGATATATGATTTGTTTTTGAAATAATACAATAATTTTACGTGTATTCTGAGTGTTGGTAGTGTTGGATGCATATAGTACGCACTATTAATCAAGGAAATTGCGACAAATACTTCCAAAAAATTGTTATTAGTTTCATTCAGAGAGCGTGCACAAATTCGTCACATACTAAAAAAGGAACATATGTGATTGGAGCAGCATCTACATCAAAGAACATCAATCAGCAATTACGATTGGGTGGCAATTGATCGAGCGATGGATAAACTGCTGCTGAATTCTTCAGGAAGTTCACATGGCCCTGAAGCGTGCGAATGCGCATTTGCGCATCTTCAAAGTTCTCGTTGAGATTGTTGATCTGCGACTGCATCTTCTGGCGGATATCATCGCGGTCGCGTTGTGCCGCCTTCGCCTGAGCGCGACTCTGCGCCAATTGCTTCTCCAAGTCGCAAATCTGATTTTGCATCGATCTGCGCACAGTTTCGCAACGATCTTTTACACGTGCAACTTGTCGCGCGGATTCATCGCGTACATTTTCCACCTCTGCGCTCAGTTGCGCGATTTCGTGAAGCTTCTCCTGAGCGTGTTTTTCCGCCTCGTCAACCTCGTTATGCATACGCTCCATTTCCCTGCGAAGATCATCATTTTCGGCAGTGAGGAGCTGCATCTGACGCTCCATCTCCTCGTTGGCATCCTGGAGAGTTTGCCTTTCGGCATCCAAGCTGCCGAAACCGCTTTTATTCGCTTCCATTTGCTCGACAGCCATGACGGCCTTATCGCGCAGATTTTGAATTTCACGCAAAAGCGCTTCATTGTTGCGTTCGGCCATCAGATGCATTTGTTGCGCTTCCTGCAGCTTGAGCTGTGTTGCCTTCAGGATGTCTGGAAGCGGAGTCAACTCCTGGAGTTTCTCTTGGAATTGATTTTTGACACGTTGAATTTCCAAGTTGACTTGTTCCCCAATGCGACTGTTTTCTAACTCCATGAGATCCATTTGGCGCTTTTGTTCTTCAACTTGTTGTTGGGCTTCCAAGTACTAAACATATAATTATTATTTCAAGCTCACCAGACAGCACCAGGTCACAAACCTTATTCCTGTAATCAGTTAATTGAGATTGTTGTTCTTCAGTGAGAGCGCGCAACTCATCAAGTTCATCTTGCGCCTCGCGAAATCGTTGTTTTGCCACTAGGAGTTGTTGTTCCAGTTCCATGAAGTTTTCTTTGGTGTAAGCCCCCTAAAAAAATCAACTAATCAATTCCATTCTTAGAATATCATAAAATATTACCGATTTTGGATCCTTGAGATCTTTAAGCATCTTATCCAACTCTCTAATCTTCTCCTCCATAGCTTTCTTGTTCTCGGCCGCTTCCTGCAGGCTACTTTTAAACTTATCCACGTCAGCACGCAGTCCAGCAACCTCCGTGAGCTTAGATTTGTAGTCATCCTGCAGACAGTTGTATTTCTCGCGCAATTCACGTAATTGTGCATCCGTCTATAAACAAATAAGGGAATTAATGAATTTTCTCGACAGAGAGTGACGGGTTTCGTACTCTGGGTGGGCAGGGTGGCATGCAGGGCCCACCACACGGTGGAGGGCACGTCATAGGCGACAGCATTCGGCGATGCTGCTCCAGGTGGAGGCGCTCCTGGCGGACGGTCGTCAGCTCGTTCTGAATTGCCTTGACCTCCATCTCCATGAGCGTGAGCTGCTTCTCCAGCTTCTTGGTCTCCTCGTTCTCGTCGGCTGGACATGGCCCTTTGCCCGGCCCGCACGGATGGCGCGTCCCGCTGACGGTGGACTTGTCGCCGCTTGGTGAGCGTTGTGCACACGGTGGACATGGCGAGCTGGGCATTCCTTCGCACGGATCCTTTTTGCCGAATTCCTTCGAGACCTGCCGGGTGTTTCGGAATGATTATGAAAAACGTGGAATTTTGATTGATTCACATGCCAAACTGACAACAATCTTTCAAACGACCCAAAAACCAAGATAGTTTCCATGGGAATTACCCAACAATACAACTTACTTGTATTTGTTGTAATTTGCAGCTCAAAATACCATTTTCCTTGACGACCTGTCTCAATTCCTGCTGCATGCATTGTAGCTGACGTTGAAGTGAATCCAAAGTTTGCTCCTTGTTGAGTAAATCTTCTTGCAGTTGATATCTACACCAAAATCAAACATTAGCAAAAAGTTTTGACCAACTTTGTTGGATTTTTCTTACCGTTTGCCTTCCAAATCAGCATTCTCTTGAGCCAATCTTTCCTGCATGTCGTAACTTTCACTCAAACGTTTGGCGAATTGTGGCATTGCGGTCTGAAATATTTTGCATATTATAAATAACATCTGTAACTTGCATCACATTAAATTACCATTGTAACTTCGGGAGCATTTCCAGAATAACCAGGCTGCGGTGGACAAAGTTTGGGCATCCCAGCATTTTCACCATGTCTATTACGACGCGCATCTTGAGCCCCAATACAAGTTGCTTGAAAAGGTTGCGGTGGTTGATTTGCATTCGGGCAAAGTTTGCTGGGTCCAGTAATTGGACTGCATGCTGCCTTCCGATTTGATCGACGCTTCTTATCATCGCAAATAATGAATTTCGGCATATTATTCTCAGCAAGACCACAAACGACCACCTTGGGCAGTGTATCTTCATCGTAGAACTTATCAAAGTCCGGTTTCTTGGTTTTTCCAACAAGCAGCTCGATTCTTCGTGTTTTCTGCTCGAGGAGTGCCATTTTATCATTGAGTAGCTTTTGTTTTGCCTCCAATTCTTGATCTTCTTGCGGTGTTCTCGATGTTTTCTACAAGATAACAAAGTTAAAAGTTAAGAAAATTGAATATTCAAATTTATAAGTATGAGAACGTACGCTCAATAATTCAGTGACTCGTTGTTTTAACTCGCTCAGGATCTTGTAGATTTCCATGCATTGTGCTTCGCATTCTTCGACTTCTTTGAGCACAGCTTTCTCATCAGTTGGTATTCCTTCATCTTCTTCATTTTCCTATTAATTCAACTAATTATACATTCATTCTTATGGGTATCAATGGAGTTCTTTTACCTTGCCCTCCTGAAACTCCTCCTCCATTTGTTGTATTTCAGCAGAAGTCTCTTCAACTAATTTTTCCGTTTCAGCCATGACATCTTCGTTGGCATCACCAGGAACATCTCCTCCTTCAGCCTCAGTCATTATGCTATCTTTATCGCCAGCAGTTGAAGAATCTAACTCGTCTGTAAATGAGTACTCTTCGATTTGAATCGAATCCGCCTCAAACGATTCAAAATCGAGCTCCTTGTAATCTTTGTTTTTCTTAGTGACGATGTGATCTACTTCTTTTCCGGTAGCTCCGCTATTATCTTCTGATTCTTCGACTTCAGGGACTTCAGGAACTTCGGGAACTTCCGAATCCCCAGCACTGTATCGGTGACAACTATCTGGTGAGTAGAAAACGTCGGTTTCTTCGTCAACTCCTGCTGGACGTGGAGTTGTAAGTGAAGTGTCACTGACTGAGAAGAATTTGTTTTGCTTCCCGAAATCTCCTTGTCCAACCTGCTTCTTATTGGGTTTCTCCTAAAGACAATAATAAATTAGATAAAGTCAACAATGGACGAATATTAGAAATGATTAATTACACTTCGTGGTCGTTTCTGTTTGTTGCTATATCCTGCAGGTACCAGGAACTCTAATCCGTCGTAGTTCCTCAAGGACTTCTTGAAATACGCGTCGGCTTCTCCTAAATTCCCCTCGGGCTTCAAGGATAATGCTGCGTACGATTTAAGCACTCCAGCGCTTTTTGATAGTAAATTGTTGCGTTGTAAAGGACTGCTCTTTCTTTTCGCCTGTTTCGCTGCTGCTTGAACTTTGCTACAAGATGCAACCGTTTGCAAATGCTCTGCCAATAAATCTGATGCTGAATCCCACTGCTCCTCGTTCACATGTTCCGCCTCTGCTGACTTTTGCCGCTTCTAGTTTATGAAAACGAAAATCAACAAGATATTGTATTGCATGGCTGTGATGCTTCGCCCTTTTACCTTCATACCGAGAATTTCGCCTCCTATTCAAATCTTGTTTATGCACAACTCGCTGCCGAAAATGAAACGTTCCAAACGAAAAATTTTCCTCGACTATCTGATTGATATCTGGCAAGTCACTCCGAAACGTCGTCCTGATTGATTCTGCGCTTCTAGTTTGCTTTTATGCACGCGAATAAATAAATGATGCACGCAGGGATTATTTAGTTTTGTAAAAATTAGGTATAAGATGTGTAAGAGTAAAAACGTAAAGGACAATCGGCACTAATCACGCAAATGCATTCGAAAATCCTGCGTTCTTTACGTTTTTACTTTGACGGATCATCAAACAACTCGTTAATTTATCAAACAGACTTGATTTTGCTCCCAAAATAATAACTGATTCAATTTTTTGGCCGTCATAACGACATTTCCGTTGAAAAACTTCACAATTTTTTGCAATAAGTACAATGGTAGTTGCATAGGTTATAAAGATGTGTTAGGTTGGTTGCCTATAATCACATCAAATTTATGTTTACGAATTTCTTAAAAATAACGACTTATAATGCTCTTATCGGCTACAGCAATGTGTTGTTTAACATTCATTGAACTAAATTAAATCTATATCAAAGGCTGATAGCAAAGAATAAAAGAAATCCACATGAAGAAATCAGCTGTTTCAGAATTTCTTCTGGATTTCAAATATGGCCACCAAGTAGATTACTTCCACATTATTTTTCGATCTTCTCAAATTGTTTATTAGATAAGCAATATTCATATGGGTCTGTGTAGTATTTGCCGTTTAACCAAGTGTAGTGTGCGCTACATAAGGACAAATCGTGCAATCCCCAACGTTGGTTCGTGTGTACGACAATTCGTGCATTGACAGATCCTGGGTTGTAGTTCTGAAACGAGGTAGGTGCAAATCGAAAAGGCAGTTCCATTCGACTCTAAATGCGAGTTTTAATTGGAATCGCGAACGGGCCACGCGAATTACACCATTCGTGCACCCATTGGTATGATTATCAATACTCTTAATCAATTTTACTGCTTTCTAACCTTAAAGCAACTTTATTGTTCTTCTACTCTGTACCGACAGTTGTAACTTGCAACGATTGCTACTGATTAATTTACTCGTGCATTCGAATAGGATTGGCCAACAATGTGGTCAGCACGAAATTATGTGTTCCTGTATTGTTAAAACAATTAAATATGTTTCAGGTTACATGCTTCTGTGTAACAATGAGTGGATGCCTTATGTTACCTTCACCAACAATATTGACACACGATTAATGAGCTGAGGATCATTAGCAAAAACACTGCAATCATTCTATATCACTGCTGCCCTTTTGTTGCTGATAAGGACAAATGCAGGTAAAGAATTTGGGACAATGGCTGATTTTTTTGAACAGCTCAATTCCAATGATCCAAAAGTTGTGGAAGAGTGCAAGCAAAAACTTTTTGAATTATTCAGCACAGGTAAGCAACACTTTTAAAACAACTGAATATAGAATTAATTATGTTCTTGGATGTTTCAGTGAAAGATCCATGGCTTGTAAATGGATTGTATGATCAATATATTACAACAAATGCAGTGCCAGTTCTGGAGGTTTTGATTAATGTGAGGGATTCTCATCATGATTACTTATTTAACAAGTAAGTTGGGATAATGTTATGACTCCTGTGGAAGATTAATATTAAATGTTTCAGATTGAATGACTCACTGGTAAGAGGTACAAATGAAATCAAATTTCAAGCATTAATTCTGCTGGGGCATGTTGTTCGCAAACATCCAACATGGCTTTACAAAATTACAGAGAAGCCTTTATTTAAAGAGTTGTTAAAGTTATTAAAGGTAAGCAAAGTTCCAATTGTTTTCATACATAATGTAATTGATTTTTTTTTTGTTTACAGAATGAGACTGATATATTATTGTTATTAAGTGCGTTACTCTTACTGATTGTTCTTTTGCCGTGCATACCGTCGCTCATGGGGCCTCACATACAGGATGTTTTTGATATATTTAGGTATGTATTAAAAATTAAGCAATGCAAACTTATTAATATGATATTGCAGCCGTTTAGCAGCTTTCAACAGCCCTATAACTGTGAAAATGGGTGAAGATCAATTGGTCCATATGCAAGTTGGTTTATACGCTCTTCTGCAACGGTTGTACGGAATGTATCCGTGCAATTTTCTCGCATATTTACGAACCTACTACAAAAACAAGGAGCCATTCAATATTTTTAAACACACCATCAAAGTAAGCAAAATGTACACTTATTTTTTTACATTATTGAATCAATTCGTTTTGTAGCCAATGCTGGAGACTGTTCAAATGCATCCACTTCTGGTGACGAGTTCCAAGGACTACGAGCTTTCTACAGAGCGTTGGAAAGAAATGACTGCTCACGATGTAGTCGTTGAATGCGAACGCTATTCGATCGGACTTAAGGATCGGTTTATGCATGATGCTTGTATTGTGACTGGTTCTTCCTTCCGGTCTCGTTCTGGCACAACAAATTCAGCAACCCTAGGTATGATTCTGACAACTAATTCATTCCTTATCTAATATTTTTGTGGAAATTTGTAGAATCATATCATTTGCTGAAGAGCATGCAGGGTGGAACGATCGAGAACGAATTCTTCAGTCCCTCGCACATGATGAGCTACATTCAGACACCTCCAGCGATGAGCAGCGAGAACAGCACGCCATCCATACCAGTAGCTGGACAATTCAGCCACCAGGTACGGTCCCCCACGTTCCGGCGTGCAGACTTAGATTTTGTTTTTGCTATCACGTTCTCGATGGGGTAAACTAACAAAACGCATTAATTGTAACATTGGCATCTCATCTGAAGAACTCTGGGCCGTCTTTACCATCGTCGGGGTTGCAATCGCAGGAAGGGACATCTCCACCGGAGGCAGCCATTGAGGCGACGCCTGAAACAACGCCCATCAAGGTATTGCATTCTCATTGCCCACATTTTACCATTTACCATTCATTACAATGATGCTGATTTTCATTGACATTCTAGCTACTTATTGTACGGGGCTAGAAGAGCAAGAATTTGACTCAATTACTAATCAGAATAATAATTGGCACATGTTCGAGTAACCATTCAACGCAAATTTGCCAAATTGCGGCCCCACGTTTCTTCAGGTGGCGTTGCAATCTGGCAAATTGCAGATGGTTATATTGTTGAGTGTACGCTGAATGTGTGTATTTTTGTGTTGGGCACGCTTGCGCTTCCTTTGCTGGGGGACGTGCATCATTCATCAACCACGAACTCCACGAACCCGTCACCTCTAGGACACGAGATTGCTGACGGCGACGGCGCGCCAGCAACATGCAATCGCTCACATGAGCGTGGCGCGCGCCCTGAACAACTTTGGAGCGCGTAGCCGGTCGGCTGCGGGCGCCAGCTCGTCGAACACGACGCCCACGCACTCGCAGCCCTCGTCGCCAATGCGCATCGCTGGCAACAAGGAGGCGGCAGGCAGCGCGTTCACGTTCGGCCAGCCGTCCAACCACACCGCCGCTACAACCACCGACTATCATTATCACCACCCGCAGCATCGCTCCGCTTTCAATCAGCCGAATCACAGCAGCAATCGCGATTCATTAGTTAACCAAAAACTGTCGAAACTCATTCAAGATCGCACACAAGTAAGCCGCATTCGCTTTTTTCTCTTGCTCCCGTTTGATTGCCTGTTGACGCATGCTTCGACGAAGTGCCCCAGCTCGCTGGAGATGGTCGTATTGATGATGGTGCTTTTAGGCGAACGATGGAGCGCCGGTCACGCCGTTCACGCAGTTGCCACCCACGTCTCCGTTGCGGTTGATTCCGCCTGAGCACATCAACAGCGGGCATTCGTCAGCAAAGCGCACCGAGTCTCCAATCAGCCAAGAAGACGAGGAGGTGCAGAACATCGTGAAGAAGCAACTCGTGAAGCAAGTACCGGTGCGGCAGTGTGATAGCGTCCTCCAGGACCATGAGCATGATCCTGACTACGAACAGGGATCACCCTGCACGTCTGGAGGTCTTCACATGCCGAGTTCTCGGCAGATGACGGCGTTCAAGAACAACATGAAGCGTCTTCGACATCATAGTCAATGTGCCGCTGAAACGGACGTCGTTAACGATTCACCACAAAGTTCTCCTGAGAGTAAGTTTGATTTCCGCAACTTTTAGTATGAATTTTTGAACCTGCAGCTAATGAGAAACTAATTAAAATTTTAGCCAATGAAGCTTGTAGTATAACAGTGCGCCGAGCAAACTCCTGCCCGGAAATGAAGAAAGGTGCGAATCAACCCGCAACCACGAAAGACGGACTCAACAAAACCCTGGAAGAAAAAGACGAGGAAATCCTGGAAATGAATGGCATCGAACATGTTGCCAAGAAAAAGGACTTGGCTGAAAGTTCCACTCAGACTGAAAACATATGGCCCATGCCGTATGAACACTTATTTTTGAGTATTTTCCCCACGTACGAACACACATGCGATACGAACGAGGTGAAACCATCACCAGCGCCTTCCCCAGCTCCGTTCATTAGCGCAGATAAATTTAATTACAATTCCTCCTACGACATTCTCGACAAATACATGGATGTAACGTTCCAGTATCGCGCTAATGACGTGAAGGACTCGGTGAAGACGCTGCGTGAGCAGTTGTACCTGGTGCAGCAGGAGTTAATGTTCGAGCGTACAAGGCGTGAGACACATGCCACCAAGAATCGCACGCTCTTCACGGATGTCACGAAGATCAAGGTGCTCGAAGAGCACAATTCAGCGCTTATCGACCAGGTGAAGCTCCAGGAGCGCGATATTGATAACCTTAAGCAGAGGTTGAACCGCTGCCGTGAGGAGCAACACGCCAGGGAGCAGAAACAGCACGAGAAGGTGCTCTACTGGGAGGAACGTTATCGCAAGCTCGATAATGAGTTCCTCCGTCTGTTGGAACGCAACGACAGCCTTCAGCAGGAAGTGCAGCTGGTGCGTCAGCAGCTCCAGGAGGCGAACATCCGCTGGCAGAGCGCCGAATCGTCGCTGCTCAACGCCGAGGCCGACGTGAAAGTATACAAAGAGCAAGTATTAGCTGGGGAGAAAGGTCGCATCGAGTTGGAGCTAGTGAACCGTGAGCTGCTGCTCGCTGGTGAAGCTATCGTCAGATATCGTGAGTGTCTGGCGGAGGCGTCCACGCGTCAGCTCTCTGACGTCGAAATGGCGCGTTTCACGGACGCCTACCACCAAGAGGTTCGTGCATTGCACAACCAGCTCGAGGTGAAGACAGTCAAACTGGAAGCGTACCGTACGCGCATCATGGAGTTGGACGCATGCTTGCAGCAGCAGGATGAGCTCGCTGGTGTGCAACGTAAGCTCCTTCAGGACGTGAAGGAAGAGTGCAGTGAGCGTATGAAGGCGCTCGAAAGCAAGTATCAATCGCAATTGAGCATCAATCGGGTGCTCGAGGCGAAAATGCTGGAGTTGTACCAGCTGGAGGTCGCCAATCGAGCTGGCCTGCACTCGCCGGACACGAGCAGCTGCCACGAGGTGAACGCCTCCACGGAGCGCACCACTGGGTTGAGTCCGCATTCGTCACCGCTGTCGGCGTCGCTGACGTCTTCAGAAGGTAGCACAGCGTTCATTCATGGCGACCTGAAGAATCTCCAGGTATGATTTCGATTTGTTAGCTTGGAAATAGGCGCTAATTGAAAGTCTTGCAGGCAATGGTAGACCAAAAAGAGTCGAATGTGACGAAAGGTGGTGCGTCAGAAGTCGACCAATGCGTTGATTCGAGCGCTAACAATGTGCACACTCAGATGGCATCAACTAGCAAACAAATTGACTGATTTTCAACTCCTGCAACCTAATACTATGGATATTATGATAGTCACTTTTTAATATCTTTTGATTAAAACCCTGAGAGCGGAAAGAAACACAGACCTAACGATAATCATGTCTTTCAACATATGTTACTCTAACAAACATGATTTGAATTCCCAATGATCATTTGAGTCAGCCAGTTTTGATCATTAATTTCATCAAATGTAAGTCATCTATGTAAAATATCAAAAATTAATTTGTGATGATTTCTGAGAAAACCCAATAAGTTATATAAATGAGGATTGATTACAATTGTTATCATATTTAAGTACTAATCTGATTGAAGACTACTTTTGTCCTCCTTTTTATTAATTTCTTAATTATGAATTACTAAGAAGGGTCACATCAGCAAATACAATAAAAGGAGGTATATATACAAAATAACCATGCAGCATATTCTGTTTTCAGAATTTCTATTGATATTTTTTGGAAATAAGTATAATAAGTAATTAAATTTTACTTAGCATGGGCTTGAGCCTTACGCATCTGGGTAAGGATGTTGGACAACTCTTCACGCTTCCTCTTGGCGCGGATGTGTGTGCCCAAACGCCTCTTCAAGAACTTAAGTGCCCTCTTGTCCTTTGACACTTTCAACAATTCCATAGCACGCTTTTCATATGGAGCATGGCCACATACTTCTCGGATGAGATCCCTCACAAACTTGGTGTGTTTTGTTTGGATTCCCTTCATACGCGTTGGACGCACTTCAGCCTTTGTCTTTCCAGCAGGAATCTTTGTGGTTTTGTGGCCCTTATTAAGGCCCACAGCAATTTCATATCGTGGTGCCATTCTAAAATCAAAATTCATGTTGATTAGAACATAACCTGTACACATTAGCGAAACATGTCTCCAGCAAAGCTAAAGTTACATGACAATAATGGAAAATATCTACGTGTTTTAATTAGGAACTGATTTAAAAGAAATAGGGTGGTTTATTTAACTAAATACTCACTTTTTATTATGTTTTGAACAACGTGTGTTCTAACGAAGCTGTCTCCAACGTAAAAGAATGATGGTGGCACTGGTTCACGATGGCTTCCGCTTTGTATGCTGCCATCTTTCTTTTCGGTTGTTTCCGTTTCGAATATCGTAAAAAGTTAAAAGAATTGCAAATTAAATTTAATATTCTCTTTAAATTTAAAATGCCTTGAAAAATGATATAGTTATTTGGATTTATTGGTTGAAATATTTATAATGATAATTAAATTTGTATTTCACAAGCCGCATGGGGCGCCACTAGTCATATTTGTACCATCTTATTACTCAACATCACACATCTATAATTTCAACAATTTACCGTTTTAATTTGTTCGTTATTAGTTTACTAAGTTTATCCGTAATTGCGTGTAATATGAAGTGATTTACAAACGTAATTGGGCTAAGTAGCAATTGACACTTATCAAGAAAGTGCATTTCTTCAACATTATTTTCGCCTACTCTGCAAACAACAACAATCTATTTTTTGTTAAGTCTTAAATGTTTACTTATCTCCAGAGCGCGATAACCTTTTGTCATTTAGTAACGAATATAAGAGGCAGTGAATTCAGTTAAATCTCCGTGTTGTTTACGTGCGTTTGTGTATAAAGACAGTAATATACCTCTTGAAAATGAGGTTACACAATTTCTTGTGTTTGATGAGTTTGTTAGGATTTGTTGGAAATGTTTATTGTTGGAAACACTTCTCCAGGGGTAGAAGTACAGGAGGTAACTTGGGTTCACCTCCAATCTCTCTTCAAGACGTGAAATCGTCGAATCCCCATGTTAGGCAAGAATGGTTTGAACAGAAGCTTGATCATTTTGTTCCAAATGATATCCAAACATGGAAACAGGTACATATTGCAGTCAGTTTAAAGTACTTATATTAATGTAATGTATGAATATTCCAGAGGTTTTATGTAAATGATGAATACTATAATGGTACAAGCAATGGACCAGTTTTTCTCATGATTGGAGGTGAAGGAGAAGCCACCATTCAATGGATGACTCAAGGAACCTGGATTGAATATGCAAAGAAATTTGGAGCCTTGTGTTTTCAATTGGAGCATCGATTTTATGGAAAGAGCCATCCTACAAGGTAAAAAACTTCCATGACCTCAATATGAGACTGTACTGATATGGCTTCAATTTTTCCAGTGATTTGAGTGTTAAAAACCTGCAATATCTAACCAGTCAGCAAGCTCTTGCTGATTTGGCAAACTTTATTGTGTCAATGAATGACCAGTACAAGTTATCTTCAGATGTGAAATGGATTGCATTTGGGGGTTCGTATCCGGGCTCTTTGGCCGCTTGGTTACGCAGCAAGTACCCGCATCTTGTTCATGGTGCAATGTCAGCTAGTGGACCTCTCCTCGCTGAAATCGACTTCTTTGATTACTTCCGCGTTGTCGACGAGGCACTGGCCACTCACAGCGATGCCTGCGTTAAAGCCGTCAAGCAAGGTACGCAACAAATTGATGTTCTTCTTAGGCACATGGTGGGCCAACGCAACATCAACCAGAAATTTAATCTCTGCGATCCGATTGAGAAGTCCATTACGAACCCCAACGACGTCTCTAATTTCTACGAGAGTCTGGCCGGAAATTTTGCTGGCATTGTTCAATACAACAAGGATAATCGTCGTGGAAGCAACAACATAACGATCGACACATTATGCGACATTATGACGAATGAGGATCTTGGACCGCCTGTGACTCGTTTGGCGCAGGTGAATTCGTTGATGCTGAATGCAACGAATCAAACTTGTCTGGATTACAAGTACGAGAAGATGATTGACTCTTTGCGTAATGTAAGTTGGGATAGCGAAACTGCTGAGGGTGGTCGTCAATGGACGTATCAAACTTGCACTGAATTCGGTTTCTTTCAATCGTCTACATACAAACCGCAAATTTTTGGCGATGCATTCCCCGCTGATTTTTTCCTTCAACAATGCGCTGATATTTTCGGCCCAAAATTCAATACAGCGTTGATGGAAAGTGCCGTTGCACGAACCAATATTTTTTATGGGGCTTTAGGAATTGAGGTATCAAATGTTGTTTTTGTTCATGGATCTATCGATCCATGGCATGCGTTGGGCATAACGAAAACAATTAATCAAAATGCACCTGCAATTTTTATTAAAGGTAAGTTCTCATTATATTGTTCAAACAGTTTCTGATTATTGATGAATTTATAGGTACTGCTCATTGTGCGAATATGTATCCAGAACGTGAAAATGATTTACCAGCATTGAAAGCTGCTCGAGTTCAAATCGCTGAGTTAATCGATTCCTGGATTAGGCTGTAAACGATCTTCGTCTTTTTAGTAAGTTTCCTTTGTTTATGCGTTAATATTCTAAGAATAAGGATGATTTTCATGAATCTTTATTAATAAGAAAATGCGGAGATTTTAATGAAAGGTACAGGGAATGATTTCATATCTGTTCCTACATTCAAAGGTCCTTTCCTGGAAAATATATTTAGGTAGTTTCCTGCTTTAATCTTGAATTTTTCATGCGTCTTTGTCATCAACTTTCAAGGAATTTTCAAACCGCTACCTGTCGAACAAAATTCATTTGCATATGTTTTACTTATAAGTTCGCCAGATTTTCTCTGCTCAGAAATATAAACAACCAATTTATATATAACATATAAAATATTTATTTGCAAAAATGTAACAGGATAGAAAACAATTATCTAAAATGATATCCGTAGTTAAATCATAATTTCCATTCTCCACATCAGTGAAGAATCAACTTTTACTACACAATTCCGATACGGTGTTCAATCCAATTTTTATTGGCCCATAAAATGAAAATACCCATATATGGTTGGACCCGGGTAACGAACGGTCTCATAATAGTGAGAGCACCTCTATACAGTGCCTTATGATAACTGATAATAGCCCATTTCACGAAATTTTGAACCCTTCGCCGAAAACTTAATCCGTGCGTTTCTACCTGCTGCAGCATCTCATTTGCACGTTCCAGTGCAATGTGAAGTTGAATACTTTCGACGTATTTCTCACACATACAGTTTTTAATCTCCTTGGAGAGAACCAAACGCTTTTTTCGCTTGGTCTCGTTTTCAACCCGTATTCTTGCAGGACAATCATCTGAATACGTCGTTACTGGATAAGTTTCTTCGGTAACGCTGGAAGAATCGCTATCAATTTGTTGAATAACTTCAGCGGCTTTCTTAAACAAAGAAATTGAACGGATTTCCGGTGGTGTAGATGCCACAACATTGCCACTCTGGAACGACTCCAAGGAGTTGAAACCTTCAGATGTAGCCAACTCTTGCAAAAGAGTCGCGTTCGAGTTGAAATAACTCGTGGGCGTCACATCAGCCAACTTCGACGTGATCACATCCTCCAGCTCCACGTTGCGTTGCACCACGTTACTGAGTTGCACCTCGAGCCGCTCCATGTGATGATAATACTGCTGCAATTGATTAGTGCACTCAGCGAGCTGCTTCGTCATCAAATCAATGCGATTTCGCATCTCGTCCTCGTTTTGATTTTGTGTTGCCGTTTGCACTTGCACAATAACTTCCGGAACTTCTGGTTGCACCAGGTGTTGCTGCGTCTCATGCTCCAGGTGTTTAATCTCCTTCTTCTGTGCTTCCATCTCCAGACGTTGCTCTTCAAGTCGCTCTTTTTCTTGGGAGCGCACTAATTGTTGCGTTTTGTTGAGCTCTTCTTCGATGGATTCGTACGATTCTTCAAGCGCACTGCAGCGTTGCTCGAAGAAATCCTTACTGGCGTTCAACTCCTGCAGAAGTTGCTGGTCAGTAGCGCGTTGTTGCACCAGCTCCGTGTTGATGCGCTCCAACTCGCAAAGGTTCGCTTCAAGTTGTTCGGCCGTCTTCAGGTAGTTACGGTTGGCTTCTTGCAGAATGTGAGTTTGATTCAGTAGTTCCTCGACTTCCTGCTGCAGCTTTTCGATGACTTGGTTGTTGTTCTCCAACGTTTCCTCCAAAGCGTTGTTCTTCTCGAGCAGATACTTGCCGATTTGCGCTGCGAGTTCTATTTCCGTTTGAGTATCGATTGTTGATAAGTTCAACGTAGCTAATTCTGCTTCAATGTTTTCCATTTCAACTTCACTAAAAGACTAACTTTGGTGATATTCACGTACTGGAGATGTTGACCGTTGGGTGGGTTTATTTAAAATACAAAATTTCTTGGGGTAGGATCGAATTAACGCCCTACCTGACTCGACTTGGGGATTCCAGGGATAAAGTAGTCACTAAATCCTCCTCATTTACAAGGGATTAACTTTATGGGTCATATTTGCAGCTCAATAGCTGATATGTAATCTTGTTTCGAATGTATAATTACATTCTTGGAATTTTGCTTCAAAGTGTTTCTGATATCTGCAAATTAGTGTAACATTTTCAATTATTTAGATTTCTTCTAAATTATTTTTATTGGCATTACTTGGATACTTTTAATTATCACAGTTACACATTGTTTCATCACCTTTTTTTGTTTTCTGGAACATAAAAAGTGTGGAATTTCTCATAATTAGACGTCTTATGCTTATCGAAGGAAATAACTATTTAAATTATTGGAATGACTGCAAAGTTCAGTCGTTTGTCTATGTGCGCAACAAAAAAATACTGTCACAAGAAGAGTTAATTGCCCGTTTAGATAATACCAAATTAATTCATAAATTTTATAATTTATAGCTATTTAATTACTTTTGATATCAAATACGAAGTGATTGATTTAAATCTACTACTTTGAATCAGTAACTGCAGTAAAATACGAGTAGCTTGAAAAAACAAATTCTAATTTTTATAATTCATTTATCTTTTGAAGCGTAATCAGGCTATATAATATATCGATTGAAAGGATAATTAATAAACTATAAAATGACGCAAGCTTCAATCACAACGGCGCAATGTTCTCTGAAATATATGCAACAATTTGAGATAGTGCATGAAATTAGTTACAAAATCTTGAGTTATTGTAAAATTAGAAAATAGAAAATATTGGTCACACATTATTAAGTATGTATTTACGACAATTGTGGTTAATTATAGAATTCCCAATAATATTTTTAACAAGTTTTGCAATTCCCTAATATTTAGAAATAATGAAATGTTATTCTTAGTAAGGAAATTGCTGAAAGTTTCAATATGAATTTGTCAAATTTTTAAACGTCTCGCACCTTTTCGCAAAATTAACACCATTTAAACTATATATGATGGGATTAGAAAACTTGTTAAAATCTTTGATATCCTCATGTCATCTTGAAAAATTACATTAACTTCATTATTGTTAATGCAAGCACCTTAAATTAATTTCATTGATTTTAATTACTATAGGCTTGATTGTTCATTCGTAATTTAATCATTTGGACTATTAAAACCAGTTAGTAAATGACGAAAAAGTGTGTTTGGAAAAACATACGATAATTACTATATTATGAAACGGGTTACTTAAATCCTGAGCGGTTTTTCTATAAAATTATCAATTCATTACTTTAATTTATGAATTCAAATTAAAGTACTCAATTGATGGGCTTTACATACAATAATTTATCAATTATGAAATTTTGAAGCTAAAGTAATATTTCTTGTCTCCTATGTTTATTTTAACTTTAAGTTCAAATGATTCTGAAAGTTTTAATGAGTTTCGTTTGCTTTTAGGAAATGGATTTCGATGGTTAAAGTTAAAACGAAGAAGGATGTAATTAGATGAATTGAATTTTCGACGACATGAAGGATTAAACAAAAGTAATTATCATCCTAAAACTGATGTTTCCGTTGGTGGCGTTCATCATAAGAAGATAAATGACTGCAAATCGAAATCGTTCATTGGAAACGATGGACGCATACGATTAGTTAAGAATATCAATGTCAACAGCAGGTCGAGCGTCAATTAATTTGTTGTTCTTTGCCTTAATTACGCACAACCGCATTAGAAAGACATATCGCAATCGAACAAAGCGCGTCCGTTCGTTAATGGTTAACTAGACCTGGCCGAGGCTACACGCGCGTCTTTCACGCGCATTGCGAATTCAACCGCAAAAGAACCTCCTGCCCCCAACCTGCTAGCTAGAAACGGACCGATTTGCAATCAGCGACAACCTTCATGCCTGAATTCAACCGAAATCACACACACACAATTCGCAGATTGGCCTATATTTAATATCAAATACAACAAGAACTCTTGCGAAGCGTGCCCACCCAAAAAGCAGAATTAATCGCATACGGACGATAAACTTCATTTCGCTTTATCTATTCGCTTATTATGCATTCAAATATTGCGATTGTCTTGTTTTGTTGCGGTGTGCGCACGGGCAAGTTTTGTGTATGGACAATTATTCGACAAAGTTGGCGCATTAAACGCAGTGCCGAGTTTAAACATAAATTCGTCATTTTTAGGGAATCTCACGAGGGGTGCGTAGAGAGGGGGGCCACCAAGCATTCAATGCCAAGACGTCAGCGGCGTGTACGTGAATAAAACACGCGTTTGTGACAATTGCTCGCAGTAATCGCGGACGATCAACGCCACTGACAACGCACCGGAACCAACCAGCCAATTCGAAGAGATTCTGCACGCAAATTCGGAAGATGCGTGAATTGAATGGTACCGCCGCCATTGCGGAACATAACAACAATATCATCAAGATGGGTGCCGAAAATGGAAGCGATCAGAAGACGAATGGTACTTGCAAGAAGACGGGAGTCATTGTCCCATGCAATCGTAAGTATTTTTGAACGTTTTCAATTACCAAAAAAAATGGAATTACCACGCTGACAAGTTTACCAAGAACGGACAATTTTCGATTATGCAGAACGCGCATCATGAATCATTCTTCGTTCTTGGTGGTTATTCTTGAAAGTTTGAAATGGAAATAATGGATTTCCCAATCTACATATACTCATTCTACCATGCTGCAAACATTTGACTGTATTTCCCTTACATAATTATATATTTTTTTAGATTTAATTCATATTAACATATTAATCGTCCAAGCCACTTTAACCGTTGGAGGCAACTTATCATTTGCATTAGTGGCGATTATGATTGACAGCCTTGGAGCGAGCGAGTCGATGCAGATGACATGAATGCGCGCGCGGATTTTATTGCAATTTGCACGCTGCAATTAACAGCGTCTAATTAATTTACGGATGGTGTAAGATGCACGCATCAATTAATTTTGACCCTCGCAATTCGTATGCGCAATTCAGATATGTGACGCGCTCAGGACGTCGCGTTCTGTTTGCTGTGCCAATGAAGAGATTAATTCGATCACGGCTGTTTATCTAATGCGGCAATAAAAACATAACGCGGTGATATTGATAAATCAATCGCCACCGAAGAACCTTCAAACGGCCGCTCTCTCAGGGTCTAGGATAGGCAAACGGCTCGGACAGTATCGGCCAGCTTATGATTGATTTGCCGGAATTGATTGAGCGCTGACGACGTCAACAAATATCGCTCGCGAATATGTTTATTTGACGAATCCTCGGTGCGCGCTTTTCAAGCCACCGACGACGACGACGGCGACAACGACGCGTGAGTTCTTATTATTTATTATCACGGTGACGGTCCCACGATCAAGGCTGACGTGATCTAGTTTAGCACACCGAGTGCGTTCAGAAACACTTTTTGTTTCACTTGGATTCGTCGCATTCGTTGATGAAATTTGCGAATTCCATGGATTAATAACAAAACCGCTTTGATTGATACACGTGTTTTGATTGCTTCAAAAAATTTAAAATGTGAAGAATTTTCAATACTAACTCGTTATTGTAAATAACAAGAAGATAATTGAATATTTTCCAATTCTGCTTTTTACAAAGTACCTGTTGACTTCTGCAAAGCAACAAGTATTGTTATCCGGAAAAATGATGTAAAAATTTGTTTAACAGTTATTTTCGTTTGTTATCAATATTAGGTATGCTAATCACCTATTTTTTAGATGTTTTCCACCGCCCATGGTACTTTTTTAATAACTACAACAACAATTTATCAATATTGATTTTAGAACTTCTTCAGCGAAAATTAGTTACTTCTGGATTAAAAGGAAGTTTAATGGGCAAGCAAGAAAGCAAGAAAGGTCCAAAATCAGAAGGCAGAAACGGATAATCCGCTCAAAAAATTTCCGCGATTGACCGACAAGCTTGCATACATTGCAGCCCGCCCTGAAGCGCGAGAGCGGCGGTATAAAATCGCGCTGTAAATCGGCTGGCAAGTCAGTTGTTGTCGAGTAGGACGTGAATGTGCGCGCACCCACGACACCGGCTGTGAAAGAGGACCGTGGAGGCAATCGCGCCGCGATATCATTGAACAATCCCAACCGGCCATCACCTGGTGCTCGCGCTGCACCCGGAGCCTTGAGGAGCACTTCCGGTCTTGTTGCTGTGGTGCGTGGACGCGGACCTAGTCGTGGATGAGGAAGCGACGCAAAGCGACCGCAACGCATCGGGCGTCGTGAAGGATGCACCAGCTCACACGAATCCTGTGTCGCATACTTTGAGCCGCACGCACGAATTGTTTATTCCCAGCCAGCGATCCAGGCGAGCGAGTTATTTACATAACATTCGCAATTGTTTCTGCAACGGTGCGCGTCCCCTCTTGGTGCGTGCGCGTGCAATTAGCCGCTGATAATTGCGCGCATCATTGATGCACGCACATCGAGCCGGCCATCGAGCGTACGAAGAGCATTTTCGGATTGCATTCTTATTGCGCTTTCTACGTTCGTCTACTTGCGCATTGCTTCCTTCAGCAGTAATTGTTGGCGCGTTTTGAGTCGGCATGGAGAAGAAGAAGGTGAACGGCGCCGAGAATGGCAATCACCATGTGAATTCGTCGACGCCATCTCCGACGGGTGGCAGCAACAAGGTGGCAGGTTCTTGCGCGATGCCAATGTCGATCCTTCCGCGACGCTGGTCGGAGAATTTCGACGACATCGAGATTCCTGGTACGCCCAAGACGCCACGATCGTGCAAAACTCCAGGTATTCCATTCTCTCAGAGTCCAATGTGATTCATAATCGTATCTAGGCGAGCTGCTCGCAGGCCGAGCAACACGAGGACACTTACTTGCATACATTCGCTTCATTCGGTGATAGGGAGTCGTCATCTAAGACGGCGATTATCGACTTGTTTATTTGACTTTTGACGTAATTTTATATGCTTACTAGTCGATAGCAAATTTCGTGAACTCTTGCTGATACGGGTTCATTGTGGCCACATTGTATCACATCGAGATTTGGTCATCATGCCCCAAAAAACGCGCATTCATTTTGGAGAAAAATATCCGCATTTTTGTGACGCAAGAATTTTGATCGCCTGATGATAATATCTAAACACTATTTAGCATTCATTTACTAGTTCATTCATTAACAAATAACATAGACATATTGATTTTTTTCTATTTCAGGGTACAACTTGATGTTATGCTTTTACTTTTCATTTCATAGATTCAATTTTATTAATTTCTACCAAATAGAAGCAAATGCATTGATATTCAATTGATAAGAAACACGGGGTGTTATTAATTGATAATGTATCAAATTGGGAATCTCTTTAATTAGTTCCACCGGGTAATTAACAACCAAATACGTGCAGCAAACGATAACCATTCTCCATTTGGATTCGCTGCAAGTGTGCGCCAGCCGCTGATACAGAAACCAGTTTAAAATATCAATATTAGATTATTAGACTTGTCAGTGGATCAAGGTGACTACATTTACTTAACTTGACATATACGAAAGGTTCTTTAGTGCGCGCATTCACGCGCTAATCTAAATTCCCAATTCCAAGCTGCGATCTTGTATAAGCGCATTTTCAGGGAGCATTCCATTCTTTCAACTAACGCATATTGTTTTTTGCAGGTCATGAAAAATGCACCTTCCACCATGACCTAGAGCTGGACCATCGGCCCCCTACGAGGGAGGCGATGCTACCGGAAATGTCGCGCTCCTACAAACTACTTTTGAGTTCGCTCGGGGAAAATCCGGAGCGTCAGGGCTTGTTAAAGACGCCGGAACGAGCTGCCAAGGCGATGCTCTTCTTCACGAAGGGCTACGACCAAAGCCTTGAAGGTATATAAACGTCTCGCTTCATGAAATAGAGGGGAAATTAGATTTTCAAATGCGCTCCACGCACTATCCATCTACATCCATATTCAGCAGTGTGTTACGATGGCAACGCACGCGAAAAGTCTTGCATTTTTCATCAGACACGTTGGAAAAGCAATTCCGAACTCGCTGATGCGAAAGGCACATCAATTTCATTCATCATTGACCAAATTATCCGCTTCAACGGATTAGATTTTACTCGGAGATGAAAAATTTTCGCGCAACTTTTCACTCAGTTTTTATCGCCTGGTTTTTTCATTGGGACATAATTTCCTGTACGAGTCGAGAAGTGCTGCCATGTGAAAATGACATCAATCATGAGATTACGCTTTTATTGTACGCGCAGCACTCAACGCGAAGAGCACCGGACACAATTTTCGTTTTAAGCGTCTGCTCATTCATCCCCATAGGGCAGTACTTCAAAAAATATAATGGATGATGTTTACGACCCGAATAGAGAGTCATTAATACACAATTTGCAGTTTATTGCTGCGAAATTGTTGCGATACGCCCCCGATCTATAACAAAGATACAATTTCGTTGCGAAAGTCTGGATGAAAGGGAGGCGGGTAATAAGCCGCGTCCCGTGCTAAATCCAAATCCACCCGTCTTGCAATTCAAGCCACGGTTGCCGAGGAAACGGCACAGTTTCTATAGTCTGCTTCTTGTAACTTATCGCCCGAACCAATACTGAACGAATCTACAGGGATTTCATAAAGAAAAAGTCGATGCAGAAAACCGTACAATTGAGTCATTCTATTTGTTGTAGGCATTTTTGCGGATGCATGGAATGCGGGTATGCAGAGCTGTATCATGTCCGCACCGAATGATCGATAATTTCATTAATTAATCTATTTGTGCGCGAAAAAAGAGAATGTACATTTGTAGTATGACATTGCGCGCGCGATTGTTTACTTCAGCAACAAGTATCTCTATTACATCATTCGCGCGCGTATAATTGTCGTCAAGACTCTGGAACAAAAAAAGAGATGTATTGATCACGTATTACATAACTTGAGCGCGCAACTTCAACAGTCAGTTGCATTTTG
Source organism: Aleochara sp. GC000083 (assembly GCA_030264555.1). Lineage (NCBI taxonomy): Eukaryota > Metazoa > Arthropoda > Insecta > Coleoptera > Staphylinidae > Aleochara > Aleochara sp. GC000083. The sequence continues at coordinate 25,856 of JARJDZ010009142.1, read as the reverse complement.
TTGCATGGCTAGCATCGTTCCACCGCCCTGTATAGTAATTATTTCGCGTGCGTGCACTTGTCTGAGTTGGCGCTGCTAATTGGTCTTGTAATTGAACGAACGAAGAGGAAATTAACGTCAGCGCATACGACTTGAAGCACCCCCCATTCCATGCTTTGCCCACTAAAGCCCTTCAGACCTCTCTCACGACATCGACGTTATCACACCCGTCTTTCTTGTGTCGCGCGCGCGTTTCCGCTTGTTGCGATTGAAGTCCTCCCGGGGGAACCTGTTGAACGGAACCCGAGGGATTCTAATGAAAGTAATTTAATTCCACATCTATCTCTTGCCCGGTTTCGCACAGAATGGCGTCACATTCACATTGGAAATTCGATTATACATCGTCCTTATGTTCTCGTTTACCCTCTCATCACCCACCCACGCGCCAAGTTTCACCAGGATTTTGATTGGCGTCAAGTGTCATTAATCGTGAGTTCTGTCCATTGGTCAGTAATGATTTTATCCCGTCTCCCTGAGAGTGTCCAGAAAATTATTTCCATATCATTGGCCAAATTTTTACTAAATTTTTGATTTACTTTTGTAGAAGTCCTCAATGACGCCATCTTCGACGAGGAGCATGATGAAATGGTCGTGGTCAAAGACATCGAAATGTTCAGCATGTGCGAACATCACTTGGTTCCGTTTTATGGCAAGGTGTCCATTGGGTATCTACCTTCCGGGAAGATTCTGGGTCTAAGCAAGTTGGCACGCATCGTGGAAATTTATTCAAGACGATTGCAAGTCCAGGAACGACTTACAAAACAGATAGCCGTTGCTGTTACCAAAGCGGTGCAACCAACGGGTGTTGCGGTTGTTGTGGAAGGAGTGTAAGTAACATTTCCTTCTTATGAGCAAAATTCGCATGCAAAAACATACTTTCTTTAATGTGAGACCTGTTTATATTGTAGGCATATGTGCATGGTAATGCGAGGCGTCCAAAAAATCAACAGCAAAACTGTAACATCCACGATGCTTGGAGTCTTCCGAGATGACCCCAAAACGCGAGAGGAGTTCTTGAACCTAGTGCAATCCAAGTAAACATCGAAGCGCCGTTTTTTACGTTTCTAGTTTCTAAACTTTCGTTTAATTTGCGTTTCTGTTTAAACATATTTGTACAAAGCTTCAGTAATGGATGGATTCATTGCGGTGTTTCGAGGACGGCCCACAGGACGAAATACAGCAGCCTTCGGAATTTATTTCGAAATCCTTGGTGAGCCGTCCCCAAAATACTCATCCAGTACTGAAAGTACACGTAAGAATTATGAAGGCACCAAGTATGATTAATTAGGAAATTTCGTATTAAGTTTGGCTTATTGTGATTTTACGCAAGCAACTTTCGCGATCGCGTATCGCCGACCACAGATTTTGAGGACCAAACGTATTTTATGAAACATTATTTAAATCTTATCGATACCAAGCAAGTTATTTATCATAGAATTTTGCGAAATGTGAGAGTTTATATTTTTGATGCTGTTCATCAAAGATTTTACAATAAGAAAGCACATCACCCATTTGATGATTGGTAAATGGTGATTAGAGTCGAATCAAAATCTATCTATTGTTATTCCAGCTAAATGGAATATAAAAGAGGGAGCATAACATATATTTTGATAATTTCTTAATCGATATAAGCTCGTTGTTTCCGTGCAACACTGTGATAAAAGAATTACATGTATGTTATGTGTATATTGATGAATTTTATCAGTTGTTTTGCATCAGGGTAAATTAGTAATAACAACTTTTAATGTATACAGTGCTTATTGTTGACAATCCATCACAAGTACTTACAAATAAATAATAATTAAGGCAAAGAATTTGAAACTTGCAGCGCCCTCTACAGTTTCAAACTTAAAACATCATTGTTGTACCTAACCTTACTTGTGGCACAAATTAAAACGTTTGTGAAAACCAGTGAAAATCAAGTAATCAGGAATGGAAGTAATTATAAATGGCTACAACAAGTGTTTTAGTATTTGGTGACAACACTGCTTCACATTTACTGAAGGTAAATTAAACTGATGCATAAATGCTACACTATTAATTCCATAATTATTCCATTTCAGGTGGCCCTAGCTTTTGCAGAGACTGGCTGCCGAGTTTGGTTCCTGACTCCAGAGCCATTCAAAACTATTCCACCTGGTATTACATTACCTGATAGAGATATTTTAAAACTGCTGACATTTATGTAAGTATAGAGTAATAGTAATTATGCAAATAACTATAATCTTGCAGATATCTGCATGATATATTTGATTTACTTCAACATCTTAATGAAATTCACTCTTGGAGACAAGTTCCCCAGCTGTTAATATTACATGAGTTAACTCATTATGTTAATGATATTCAGTCAGGTTGCTATTTAGTAAGCAATTTGTTAGATGCAATTAAATATTGTGCAAATCAAATTACAAGCAATGTAATTTTAATTGCAAGTTGTCTTTCGAGCCACTTAAAGGAGAATGGTAATATGCAACCACTAGTTAATTTATATTTTGATCACTGCCTTCATGTAAGCTTAATTAGAGAATTGAATATTATAATTGACTTTTTATAGAAATTACTTATTCAATTGTTTGCTATACATGTTTGTGGCAGTCTACAAATATTAATTTAAGGGCAATTTGTAGTTCTATTGAACTATAAATAATCCCCATAGATTACACCAGTTTGAAAATTGTACTTAAAATATGTTTAATTTTATTTTGAGGTCTAGAAAACTCCAAATGAACTTGGCTGTGTATCGGGTGGCATAACTTAAATGTTAAAATTGGATTTTCTGATAAACAAATATCTCCGACGCATGATAACTTTATTGGTAACATAAATCAAAAACTACTTTACAGTCTAACCAGCTACAAACAGCTTCCACTTTACAAGTGTCAACAATGAATAAAATCAAACATAGATGAATAACTTAGTAACGGCTCTGCATCTCAGAATGGCTGCCATTCCAAAATGCGGTATGAAGTTTCGAAAAGAAAACGCACACACACCAGAAAATACAATTTGCAATAACAATAACAATTTGCAATATTTACATTCAACATGAAACGTATAAATTATCGGTTTGCCGAACCGTTCAGAAATCGGAGTAGGGAGATTTCGGCTTATCGAAGGTGACCGGCCTGTAAACATTTTTCGCATCGCCCCAGCCGCGTGCGGCAGTATTGTAATTCTGCAGATTGTTAAAGTTCACGCGCACGGGCGGCAATGGCGGCTGCTGCTGGATCGGCGGGATGTTCTCCTTCGTCGTTTGCTGCGTGTAGGGCTGATAGAGTGGCGACATCGGGGCATTACTTTCGTGCGGGACGAAGACTGGAGCCGGATGGGACGGCTTGTACGTGGGCACCGGCGACAACGGGGCCTGCATCGGAGGCGCAGCAGCTGCGGGGGCTTTGCTTCGAGGCAACGTTGAAGTATCTAGGTGAGCAAACATTCATTAACTATCATATCTAGCATGTAATTAGAAGTAGTGCAGGGTATTACGAGATAAGCACCTTGCGAATTAGATTGAGAAGCTGTGGGAGCTGCTAGGGAAGATGGCGCTTGCTGCTCGTATTTGCAAAATGAGCTGTTTACTGCGTGCTGGAAGCGCTGCTCTTCGTTGGAGAAGAGCTTCGTTTGTACGGTGGCTGTGTTGGCAACGAAGAACAAGTTGTCGAACTCCTTCTCGGCTTGATAGAGGTATTGCTCCTCTTTGGACGATGACTGATTGGAGAGGTCTAGGGAATTGCGTGGGGTTACACCAGGTTGCAGCTTGTCGATGACGTCGGGCAGAGGTTCACCACGAATTTGTTTATAACGCATGGGAGGCATTGAATTTTGTTCGAAATTTTTGATGAGGTTCTTCACCGGAATCTTTACATAATCATCCTCTGAAGTTTCCATCATTGATTCCTCTCGTTGAGATGCATTTTGACCTGGGGCAGCTCCAAAATATTGCATCTGAACTGGCGTTAGACTTCGCTCATTGATAACGCGGTATTCATCTGGTGGATAAATAATTTCCTCCTCAATTGTTTGATAGTCTATTTCAATTTCTCGTTCGCGTTGATAATAAATTTGCTCATATTCATCGTTTCCACTTTGCGTTACTTTGACCTGGGCGACTTCATCGTTTCGACTCTTTTGTTGGAAGGTTGACTCCTTGAAAGGTTCACTAATGACTTGTTTGGAAACTTCACTTCTTGTTTGTTGGACCTGCGTGGAATTTTGTTGACCAACAACAGGACGAATCATTGGTTCGTCATTTCGACTCTTCTTCTTGAACGTAGATTCTTTATAAGGTTCACTGATAAATTGACTTGAAGCTTCACTTCTTGTTTGTTGGATCATTGAACTTTGTTGTCCCCCTGAAGGACGATTCATTGCTTCTTCAAGAGCGCGTTTCTGTTTGAAGGATTGACGATTTCCAATAGCTTTCTTGAATTCTGAATTGATATCCATTTGGCCAAAAAGTGGACGTGCCCCAATTATAGTCTCAGGAGCCTTTTTACATTTCGGTTCTTCAATTTCATTATGATATACCGGACGTTTACTTTTAGGCTTCTCTTCTTCTTTCTGAATCACCTTCTCTTCTTGAACTTCTTCTACTTTAGATTCTTCCTTCATTTTCATTTCCTGTTGCTGAGAATCTATAATTTCTTCAGTTGCTTCCTCCGATTTTTCTATATCCTCAACTTCTTGAAGTATTTCTTCATGTTGCTGGACTTCCGTTTGCTGGTTGATGATGACCCCTGCACGAATCGTCTTCATCTCTTCCAGTTTTCTTCGAACTTCGTTATCTTCACTCGATTGAGTTGTTTTGATAACTTTTGGCTTCATGGATTCGCTGACTTTCGTACAGTACTCTTTGTACGTTGGGGTCACTTCCTTGTAAGCTTCCTTGATGTCCTTCATCTCCCGGAAGCACTCCTTTTGGGTTTCCATTAGTTTTTTCGTTTGAGCATCAGCAATAGCTAGTTTGTTGATGTCCACATTGATTGGTGCTTCCGGAACTTCATCTTCCTCGACCTCGGGAGGTTCCACAGCTTGAGGCATTGAAGTTTCCGGTGCGGGGATGACTGGATTAGGAGGTCGCTCATTTGGTATGAAAACCGGAAATGGAGATGCAGAGCGACTTGCATTGAAGTGACCCTCACTTTCAAAAATTTCACTTTGAAGTGACCTTACGGGGGTTTTACCAACGCCTTCTCCGAGAGCAAAGTTGAATTCTGGTTTTTCTGGCGGAGGTCGACCTTTTGGAACGGGCTGGTCGAGTACAGAAGGATATTTAGTCTGCAGGTTAATTGGTGCATAAGGTTTTGCTGGTTTGTAAAACAAGGGTTTAAGCTCGCCACTTTGGGGTTTATCTTGAGGATCCTCGCTGTTGAATTTAAAATTTGGATCTAAGTTGATATCAGCCTGTTTCTCCTCGACCTCTAGAGATGGCACAGGACTTTTTGCCTTGAAAAATGGAACAGGGCTGGTTCTAATTTTGACTATGTCCTTTATAAGGACATCAGGGTCCAAGGCGACATTAATGATCCCTGGAAAGGGTGAAGGTTCCTTGATGGGAGGTACAGAATCCTTGAGATGGAACTCTTCGACCAGTTCTTCTTTGATTTCAACATTTGGGATAGTTGGAAAAGTTTCTGCAGGTGTTTCTTGTTGTCCTGGTGATTCCTGGGTTTGCAAAGTAGGTTCCAAAAGGGAAGGTATAGGTGTAACTGGCCTACTAACATTTGGATCAACAACAGCACCAACTAAACATTCAGGTGTCTGTGTAACATCCGGAATGGAAGGGTAGGGTGATACTGGGCGCGATTCGCTACTGGGTGCTGCTTGCAAATTGGCAGGCAGCCAAACGCTACCTAAAAGAAGCACGAAGCCAAAGAAGCTCAAAAGCTCGAAGCAGCGCTGCACACCGAATGTAGCTACTTACTGTACTGCTGCGTCTTGAGGATGGGCTTCGCGTTCCAAGCCTGCGGTAGTGCCGGCTTATACACATCCACATTGGTCAAACCCTTTTGCAGGTTGTCGACAATGCGATTGATGCTGTTGCTGTTGTACGCGGGATTGTGCGCGTAGACCTTGTTCTCGCCCTGCGGCATGGTCCACGTCTCCAGCGAGTCGTTCTTGAGCGCCTGCTCGTAGGAGTTGACCGCAGGTGCAACAAAATTCCCCTTGGTGGCCAACAACGAGGGGGCGACGTCCTGGAAGGCCGAGTCGACGGAGCCGGTTTCAAGCGCCGCTTCCCAGGGAGATTTCACCAGTTTGAGCTTAGGCCGAATGAAGCGCTCCTGCAAACCAACACACAATGACGATGGTGTAAATGTCGCGCAGCAACTGACGAGCAGGACGACCAAGGAATGCGGATTGATTGGCAATCGACTCGCATAGGAATTCTTGGCGGCGGAGCCAACGACTGTACCTGAATCTCATCGAGCTTCTCCTTGTGCTGCAGGCGCTGCTGGGTCTCAGGGAGGTAGCTGGGTGGCGGCACGTTGACCGGCAGCGGTGGCAGAGGCGAGAGGAGCGGAGCTGGGGACGATGCAATATCGGCCATTGTTTCCTGCTTGATGCCGGTCGTTTCACCAACGACCCATTTTTCGGAACGTTTGCGCCGTTTAGCGAACAATTCAGCCCCTGGTACAAAATAACAGAGCCTCATATCAGTACAGATGAATCTTTCAGAGTTGTTTCAGACCTTTTCCCTTGGGCGAATTCAAATCTTTGACAATCTCAGCGCATACATCTGGAGACAGGGCCGATTCGAATTGGAATCCTTGCTTTTTCAAGGAGTTGATGTCCTGAACCTGTCCGTGCGGGTTCATTACCAGTTTCAGAATTGATTTTGATTCGTGCTCGTCCTTTGACTCGGCGTACGTGCCATTTTGTCCATTTACGTTGCTGGCATCGCCTGAAATAACAAATGAGCGCGCATTAGTAACAAGTTGGATGATGTTCAAGCCCAAGTTTTGCGGGTCTACAAGAGACCACAACACACAGCGAGGCAATGTGTTATATAAGACAAGGCGAGTCGATCATTTGGCTGCTGGCCAAATGTGTACCCTATAACAACTGATGATTTTTACTTCCTGTCGACGTCGCACTTCTTGCTCCGTCTTTTTCCCCCCAGCAACTCGTCAATGCTTAATGCAAATTTTCACTGGTGCGTCTGGTCGGTGATCCTAGACAACCCACGTTTTTATTTTTACGTCCATCTGTTTTGAAACGCCTTTCTAAATGTATTTTCAATTTCAGCTCGAAGATTAGCGCGAAATTGCGGTAATTACCTTCGCTTTCGTGGACCCATTTGACCGATCGCTTCTTCCGGTTCACGTACATGGACTGCCCCTTACTGGACTGATTGCTGATGTCGCTCAAGGAGCTGGATATCCTTCTCGCCAATTCCACCTGATCCTCAACGGTGGGATGTAATCCCGGTGCGTAAAAATCGGAAGAAGCATACATTTTCTCTAAAAAGGTAATATACTTGTTTATTTCAAGTTGATTATTGTTTTAGCGATTTGAGATTTACTTGACTTCGGCTTGATTTGCGGGGCATCTTGGGCGGGCGTGAATATCTTTTCCAAATTGACGGGCGGCCGATGCACGGGCGTATTTTCGTCCTGGAAGGCAGAATTGATTAGATTCCAATAGTAAAAATGCGTGTCTGGCATCACTTCAAAATGCACATGCTTCACGCTGGCCGATTTTTTGTGGGCGCGCGTGTCGCACATCGAGCAGATCTCGGCACCGAGGAACATTTTTTCGCGCGCGTGGACTCCACCGGACGCTGGATGGGAAACTGATCCCAGATCCGTTCAAAACACAACCGGAACAGATACTAGCAGCAATTTGCGCTCGACCGTACTACGACCACGCGATGTGTGTGAATCTCTGCAAATGTATGGTATGTGTGGTTTGCAACAAGCAAGGCAAAACGCGGCGGGCGTTGAAAAGTTTCCCGAATTTATTTTTAGTTTCTTGTTATGGTTTTTGATTTAAAATGTTCGGCTAGTTTCAATAAGCCTTGCATAAAAGCTGCACCAACAGCTGGTGGGATTGTGAATCATCTATAAATGCGAATTCGTAATGAAATCGAGCAATAACTTTGAGACAATTGCTTTCTTTGTATGTTTGTTATAATTGTGGACCAGAATAGGTATTGTTTTGTTATTTTGCCAGATTAGTCATGTAAGTCAGGTTTAAATTAAATCTGAGTTGGTACAATTGGCCAGAGCTGGTGATACATATTGCAAAATATTCAAATACTTGAAAATTTGCGCACAAAGTTTTATTATACAATTTCTGTAAGTGCGCACGTTCGGTCACAATCCACAGAGGGCGCTCGTGCTGTATTAATCTTTTAGCCAGTTTTCAAACCAAATTTTAAATTAATAACTAATTTAAACTTATCAAAGAAAAGCATTAGACAAGCAAAACCGTAATAATAATCTTTGCTTCCGTAGTTGTATATTATTGAAAGCCTCTAACAAAAGCACAGGCGCCTTTGATTTTAAAATAAATATTTCGCCAGTGTTTACATCAATCGACCTCATAGAGGACGAACCAAACAACTGCGCAGCAATAAATATATTGGACGTTGTTACCCGATTGGAAAAAGTGATCTAATTAGCAGCTATGATACGAGAATTCTAATTTGTCTGTGACATCACAGGATTTCTTTACCTATGACGTCTGTTCGTTGGCAACCTGCACAATTTGTATTACAAAATCACCACCCACGTGCGATGCGCGCGCTTTCTCAGATATCGGATGAAGAACAGGGCAATTAGCGTGTAAAGCTTATCAGGAATTGTGCGATCTGTGGTCGCTTACCAAACCGATCTTGAACACTCGCTGGGTGAGATCCGTGAGGAATTGCCTCTTGTGCGGATCGTTGCGATCGGATGGCTTGAAACCGCGTTGGCTTTCGATCACCTCGGTGACGCTCTGCGACTTCTGCAGGCCGTATCTAAGAGCTGGTGCTGGCCAGAGCGCTGGCCCACAGCTCGTCTGCTTCGCGTACGACCGGCTGCTGGTGTGCACCTTGCTGCTGGAGGTGGTGGACGAGGAGGCGGCGTACGAGAAGGACGTGCTCTTCCCCAGCGAATAGTTATCACTTCGCGGCAGCGGCCGCATTCTGCCCGACAATGGGGTTCGCGCACAGGTGAAGCCAAAAGGTCCGACTGCACTGCTGCAACTTAGAATTGGCGCATTCGAATTTAGAACTCGCTACTGACACACAAACTATATTCTACGGCTTCTTGACACCAATTACGCGCGGCGGCCACTTTTTCACTGCGTTGGGGGGCACAATTCGCCGTCTCTCAACTTGTATTATGAATTGCACTACGTAATTTATTGTTGTAATTCTTTTGAGATGGGTGGTGCAACTTCGCGCAATCAGATTTGAAATTGAGCACCTTTTAAGTGGTGCGATCAAGTGTAATGTGGATTTAGAGTGGTTTTTGATTTCTTTCAGGCCGGCCGTGTTGTTTGGCGAGCCTGTAGTGCGTTTTCACGCAAAACAAGCCTAGAAATAATCCGCTAGCGTTGCCGCACCATTTTGGCATCGATCTGGCTGCTGGCCAATTTCACATACGCTGTCGATTGCCGTAGTCAATGCATATGCGCGTTTTTACTCATTTTCATAACGCTGCTGTTTGTTTGATATCTTACAGCTTGCATTTTTATAAAGTGCGCCGAAAAAGAGCAAATTCCGTTGGGAAAATTTGAAAGTAAACAACTCGAAGAATGTTTGTCACCTGCCAAAGGTGGCGCTTGCGGCGTTTAGCCTGGTTGTCAACATTGGCCTAAATAAGCGCCCCAATTGTTGAAATTCAATACAAATCGACGCTGATCAACTTACTTAGAACAATTGGATTTCTTCCAATTATAATCGCAATGCGTACTTTTAATAGCTATCAATCTTGCGATTATATCACATGAGGCGTATTAACTTCAAATTGGATGCAGCTGTGTGGTAACAACGTCAAGATGTGAAATGTGAAAATCCAATAAAACGCAATCCGTTAAGTCGTAAATTAGCTGCGTCATAAAAAGTGATGCGTTCCACGGTGTCTGCACGCGCGCATTGTACGTTTTTGCATTATAATTTGAGCACGTCCAATGAAAAATCGTATCGGCAGTTGTTCGGCGACGAGCGACGTCCACGTCGGCTGGCTGGGCTATTTTTGCATCGCGTTTTGTTAGCCGTCTCCGACGCGCTCGCAAATTGGCTTAAGCTGGAGTAAGTGAAGCGAACGCGCTATTAGTCAATGATGTGTTTATAGTATATAAAGCAAACATTTATGTGTTCCGATTATTTTCAGCGCTGGATTTATGCTTGGCGTTTGTCCTATTCTAAACAAGCATCTGCATGCAGACAGCCCACAAGATCGACAATGCAGAACTACTCACCGATTCATCATTCTGATTGAATTTGTTTAATTGGTTGAGTTCCTTAATCACCTACAAAAAGAAACAGTTCAAAGTTTTTCGAAAAGTTTTGGGCAAGTTACGAGCAGTGCCACCAGGTGGCGCTGCCATCAGCAAAACAACGTTTTTAATGCGGTCATAATTTTCGACTTGCAAATCAACGTACAAGTACCTGCAGTTTATTTTGCCGGTCCTTTGTCTCAATACAGGAGGGCAAGTGCACCATGAGTACCTCATCATAACCGGCAGTTCGAGGCAAATCCGTAACAAGTTTCTAACGACATGCAATCAAAGAAAAGATAGCAACATTGAAGGACATTGATTACAACAGTAACAACAATAACAACATTGAAGCAGAGATCACATTGAAACGCAGCAACTCACCGAATTCTGTTGCTGCGCCATGGCTGCCGTTACCGGACAATGTGAGTTATCTTCTTTCCCATCTTTCAATAATTCCGTATCTTTTTCTGCGTAGGTATCCAAATCGGAGATGATCTCCTTCAGCGTGTTCTTAATCTTCTCCTCTTTGATTTCGCTGGTGGTTGATGATGGTGCTGGTTTGCCATTGACCAGACTCATTTTGATGAAGTCAGAGGGCTTCGCCAATGGCTTGAAGACGTATTCTTCTCTTTTCTCCATTGGCTCCCCCAAAGGCGCACTGTTTGCAACGATAGCATCAGATTCAACTAACAACCCGTTAGTGGATGCATCGTACAGTGGCTCTGGGTGGCATTTCACCAACCAAGGAATTGGCGGAGAATCTGGGATCGCAACGTTCTCAACGTTTTCGATGATTTGTTGTTCAGCTGGAGCTGGTGGATCACTTTGAGCGACAGGTGTTTCAATAGTCGTTGAAATTGGTGCTAAGTCGACTTTTTTAATCGAATCAACCGGAAGTAATGGTATAGTATATCCTGTTGTACTTGTCTTGATCATTTGAGTTGCATTCGTTGTTGATGTCGCTGACGTTGTTGTTGTGCTTGTTATTTCAGTGGACGCCATCTCCGATTGCGTCTCATTGATGCTAGAGGATTCGCTCTTGTTTACCGCATCGTTGATTTGCTTGGCCAGCTCGAAAGATTTGAGCGGCTCGAATGGTTTCAATGGTTCGAAAGGTTTGGGAGCTGATGAAGTCACCTCGGTTGTTCCTGCACATGTTGTCGAGGTGGAGGAATCCTGAAAATGTTTTCAAGTTGGTTGCGAGGACATGCGAACATGGAACAACGTGCGTTTCACTCACTGCGAAAAGTTTGACAACTTTTAGTGAAACGCACGAAGGAGGTGTACAATGGCAGTCAAACCTATGGCTTCAAATCGAATGCTTTTGGCTCTACGTTTGCAATGTGGGTGAGTGCGTTAAGTAAGAAAAGCTATATAGAACTGAGCGCTCCATATCCGAATGGCGCGTCGCAATTTGCACGATCAAGCGAGGGACGAAACTCTTTGAAGCATCGGTTTTTGCTGCACATTGCCCGGCTTAGAGTGTGGTCATCGAATAAAACAAATTGGTGTTGCTCTTTAAATTTCTTTATTGAGACTCTCTTTCATCGGGATATCATTTACATTAAAGTAAGGAAACCATCATCATCGTATCAGCAATATCATCATGGAACATGAAGAAAAATATCGTTAAAACTCCCTTTCAAAAAATATACTCTGCCTCTCAGTTCTATATAACTTTTTTTGGTCTTATATTCAACATAAGTGTGGATAAACATCTAATTGTCTTTTCTTATTTGTTTCTGTCTAGTTATTGGAGGTTTGGTGCTTGATGCGGTTACAGGGACGAAAAATATCACAAAATCACTGGATATCCTTACTTTTACATTGTGGCACGCGCTGACATTGAGCAACAACAACGGATATACAAAGGTAACATTCAAAAAATAAGCTTTTACAACAATATCAACGCATGCGCCATATAACATAAAGGAAAGACATTACATTTCGATGAGGAATCCAACAAAAAAACGAATGAAAAACTAGAGAAAGGTGAAAATGCAAACAACGCAGGACGCAAACGCAAAATTCTCAGTATTGGGTAGTTTACTAGTAGATTATAGATATGGTCTGGCATCGACTGTCGCCGATCTCGAATCGGCGTTGCTCATCCCTCAATCACCTCCTCGTACTCGCTCACCTCTTCGGAGGAGAAGCTTTGCGAAGTGGATATTTTGGATGAGAACACCTGGCTACTGGCGCTTACCGATTGGCTGACCGACTGCTTCACGACGCAGCTGGAGCTCGACTCGGAGGTCGAGATCGCGTTCTCGGACTCCTCGACCACCTTGGTGTTCTGCGTGCCCTCGAACGTGGCGCTCTTCTCCGAGATTTTCGTATGGCCGAGGTCCTTGGTCGTCTGCAACAGACACACCCATCAATGTAGAATTGAAGCGCATCATTATGACGCGAATTCGCGACGCGGATACGTACTTCGGACAAGGTGGTTTGCTCGGTGCTCTCCGACTCCTCCTCGCGCGACACGCCGCCGACGGCGACGGTGCCGGCCTGCTGCACGTTGGCTACCTCCATGGCGGCCGTTGGACGGGCGTCTGTCGTGCGCTGCGCTCTCACGATTCGATCCACTCGCTGCCGCTCGCTGCCGACGTCGTCCTCGTCTTCTTGTTGCTGCCGCTCGGCGATTTTTCTAAAAATGTAACACAACGGCTTCAATTCATGAATGTGCACAAGTCGGAGGCGGTCGCGCAAAAGACATAAATCGCGCGGGCGGCCGTCCGAATGTTTGGCATTGTTCACCGCGTGAGAAATGCGTTCGTTCGTTATCTAAAAAGGAGGCGAGCTCTATTAAAAAAATGACGCCGCCAACAACTAACGCCCGTTTGTAGCGGCCCGCAAACGCAGCGCTAAATTTACATCCAGGCAGCTTTGTATCGGAAATTGTTTTTAATTGCGTTTATTAGGCGCATTAAACCGGGCGCAGATGCACGGGCATCGGCGCGCTAATATCGAAGAATTTACACATGTAATCCGAGTACAACGCACGTACAACCAGCAGCAAGCTCGCAAAGCTTTGGCGCGCGTCCAGTAGAATCCAAAGTCGTAGCTCATAAATAAACTTGTAGCGAGTTGCTGCGCGACGACTCGAACAAATCCGTTACGATTTGGCTATCTTCTTCGTGAAGGCGAAAGATTGCTTCTTCCTTTTCGACTCTCTTTTATTTATAGTTGCGGACAATAGGAAATAATGAACGATCGGAAAATACGTCCAACGGTTGGCAAATTGCTCGCGAGAAAGTCGATTTGTTTGCAATTTCTTCTTATCATCCGCGTCACAAAAACCTACTCAAGAAAGAACAAATTCATAAAGTAATAGAAAACTTAAAGCCAACTTTTATGATTGAGAACTTTAAGTACTTAGATACTTAAATTTTTTGAAAGTAATGACTTTCCAACAAGATTCAATGATAACTTATGGATTCTAGGATAATTTTTTGGAGCAATTTCAATTGCGGCAAATGTCAGAGATTATTAATGAAAATTAATCGTTAACTCGAACTTGAAAAGTTATTTTTTGCCATGATTTGGCTTTAATTCAAAAATACCTAAACAAATTTGAGACGTTTTGCTGAATTTCATACTTGATTAAATACTTTGACAAATGATTTATCGGTTTGTATAATTTTAGTTTGGAAAACGTTCTGTTTGGGAACAATAACATTTTTTAACGTAAATTATACTCTGAACCATAAAATTCAAATGCAAATAGAAGTGCACTACAAATTTCAAGATTTTAATACAGTAATAATTTGCTAAACCACTGAAAATGTTTAGGAGTATTGACCCAAAATCAAGAAAATATTATCGTCATAAATATCATAATTTCATAAACATTTCAAACAGTGGCAAAGAATTAAATTCTTGCCAATTTTTCTAGGAAATATTTCCGTATATTTATATATGATTCAACCTAAGAAATAATATATTATGGTCCTAAATTTTCTGATTCATTCTTGTATGTATTTTGATGCACATTTTTCAGAAGCTAGCTGTTCTAAAAGAAATTACCTTCGGTAAAAATCCCAAGCAAAATAAGCAAGCAAGATGACACTGCAATGTTAGAGCGACTCAAATTGTAATGAAAATGCGTAACATTTAGATCGTGTTGGACGTGAAGTTACCCAAGCAATGAGAGTGTGAGTTTCCGAGTTTCGAACTTTTCTGCGCCTCAACAAATTAAACCTGTCGCCTGGTATTAACATCTTATCTCGTCAATTCGTTCGGCGTCGCGTCGTCGAAACGTTGTCAGCGAAAGATTAACAACACGCCCGGAAATAAACGGCCAATCCTCATTCATTCTAATCCCAAGTGTATTTTGAAGCCAAATGTCTTATATTACAATCGTTCTGTTTTAGATTATCGAAGATATCCGAAAAATACAAGGCGGTGTTAATTGCAGCGCAATTAAAAGAAGCGGATGCATTTGCCAAAAATCAAACGCGATTCGCGCGAGGAAATTTACAGCGTGCAAGTGCAAATGTCGCATCTTCGCTGCTCGCGTGATCAAATTTATTGCGCCGACTGCGAACCAGCAGTAGGACAAAGACGGAGATGCAGGTTGTGTTTAAACTATTTTTGAGAATAGTATAAATTCAACAAATAACTGCTTCCGGTTCGCGCGGATTGCAGAGATGCGCGGCTCACACATTAATTCCGTCCAAAGATTCGCTCGCAGTTTGGGCGCACTTACCCGGTTATTTGCTTGCTGGTATTGTAACCGAAAAGCGCCCAAAACACGTTCAGCCAGTCGCTCATTGCGTCCACTAATTTCGGGCCTAACTTAGCACGATGAAAATTATACCAATAAGAAATATGGGGCGATTGAAGCGAAGTTGCAAAAGCACATACAAAAGTTGTTAGAGCAGCTCGGATTCGAAAATGAAGTAAAGCAAGAACTCAATTGTTATAATGATGCAGACGAAAAGTACAATTTGAAGCAACACTGCAAAATTGTTGTTAGTTTATATATTAGTGCGGTATGAAAAAGTAATGATAAGTTATAAGTTTATGAGGATGCTGGATGGAAATGAATGAGCACTTTGAATCACTTCCAGGTGCAAGCACCGAGACAATTGGAAACGAACTGAAATAAATACAGAATGCAACCCGGTTCAACTAGCCAAGATCGAATTTGTTTGGGCTTGTTTCGAGCGCATGTCTAATCAACAATCGCAGCTTCCAATCCGATTTGTTATTCGCCCATGAGGAATTATGTAATTTCTAATAGGTCGGGTTTTGAAATAATTTGCGCCTCATTAGTACGCTTTTAATTAGCTTTAGTCGAATGTGACAAACGTAATATTTTCTTGTCTCTGTTTAAGGAAATGGAACTTCATTCGTTATTTCTCATAGTTGTGTAATACAAATTACTGGATGATTACAGTCCAGTCTCTGATTGGAAATAAATGTTGATGTATGATCAGAAGACTAAACTTGGAAAATGTACCAATATTAAAAACGCGGAGGAACTTAGCGATGCGCGCGGTGATTTTTCCGGTCATTAATTTTCGAGTTCGTTACTCCTCCCGCCCAAACTACAGTCTGAAAAAGCAATTACGAAAAATCCGCATTTTGAATACATCAAACACTTTCGAATAGTTGTCTTTTGCAGCTGGCAAAACACTTTAAAAGTTGGATTGATCACTTTGAAAATGTTTATTCTTATTAGCGCGTATTTTTAACAATGTGATTTTCTCTGTTAATGATTTTTTTATTAGATAAGGATATAAGGATATCATCTGGCTACAACTAAAGTTTCCAACAAAACAAGAAGATAAAGGAGACTTGTGTCATCATCTTTTATCATCAACCCGCGACATTTCGCATTGAGGATGTCTGTTGGGCGGGCACGGACATGACAAAATGGATTTTTGCCAATTGTTTGCGCGCATATTTTTTCCGCAACATCAAATACTTAGCGTTCATTTCACGATTGCGGAATTCGTCCGGAACCCGACAAACATGCTCTCGGATAAATTTAGAATACAATATCCACAAACTACTATCTCTTTGAGAACGGCGCCCGGCGCGCATATCATCGTGCACTTGCGAATGCGCGTCGAACCATCGAGTGATTTAGCACCTCACTTGCGATACATTTATTTATATAAAATGGAGCACAATTATAAATCTATCCGTCGATAAAAACGATGCGAGCGCGCGCTTGGTGGGCGCTTTGATGATGCAGAACGCATATTTTTATCTGCGCCTCCTGGTGCATGCACTTCAAGCGCGCTCGAATCTGCAACCGATATCAATTCCCCATGCGGTGCTAATAGAATTTTCTCTGGCGCTCATTAACGCACTTAAATCTAGACTTATTTATGACTAATCGTTGACAAATTGCTCCATGCGCGCTTATCACAAAACTTACCAACTAAGTCTCAGGTGGAGGTCGCGTGCAGACACGGAAATCTCTGGCGGTGCGTTGTCCGGATCGTTCGGCACGGAGAGCACTAGCACGGCGGGCAAGGCGAGCGCCGCAAATCGCCAGCAGGACACGCGTTTTATCTAATTTTGAAAAAGTTGTGCGCGCTCGCCGTCTAAGTTTAAAGAGGCCGCCCCGTGGATGACTAATTCGGTCCGTGCGCGAAGCGCTGCATGGACGCCGTCGCCAGCCCCGGCGGCGGCGTCCCGACGTCCAGCGCGCGCGCACTCCTCTCGGACCAACCACTTCATTAATTTCCAGAGATTTACACGCCGGCCAAAATAAACGAAACGAGCGCGCTCGACTTCTTCGTCCATCCGGATAAACATGCGCTAAGAGGGATTAAGTGATTGGGCTTGCGGGTGGCGTACGCAGGCAGCTCTTGTCGCTGCGAGTTTATTTTAAAACGCATCGACGTCGTGAACACCTGACGCGATTCCATTTCGCAGCAGTTCGCGCTGCCCGCAGCTCTTTTTGTTCTTCCTCGGTGGCTGCGCTCGTCATTAAGAAGCGTATTTATGTATGCACTTCTTGGGAAAGTGGGGATTCGGAGGCCTTACTCACTTAAGTACGAAGCAATTTGTGCGTTCTCCGCCGTTTTCGTTTCCGCTTTTAATCAAACATCAACTTTATAAACATACAAATATAAAATTAAATTGCATTTAATTCACATTGTAAGCTCTACGATTTCTGCGTTGATTTTCGGTTGTTCTGACTTCCATCAGGTTCTGTCTATGCAAACTAGAAGGTAGTACAGTACGTTATTATTAAAGCATACAGTTCATTAATATTAGGACAATAAAATAATTGCGCACCACAAACAAATACACAGGTTTAAAACAGTCCCGTTCTTCAATTAAATTGAAAAACCCAAAGCATATCATATATTATGAAAGTTATATTAAAATATATTTACTTTATATTATTTTCTTAAAGTGTGTTTTTGGAAAACTGCCATAAATAGTCATAAATATGAAATAATTAATTAATTAATATTAATTGAAGCAGCACGTTTTCCATAAACACCCTGTATATAGTACGTGTGATAGACCCAAATTGGACGGTTATCAATCACACGAAAATAATTATTTGTCATCTTGTTTAGTTTCGTCTTTCGACAGATTTACTGCACTATCCCCATTGCCCTTATTCGCGTTTTCTTCCAAATTTGCATCCATGCTTGGTTCTGAAGTTGTGGTTGATTCACATTCTTCCACTTTTTGTTGCTCAGCTTCAGAAGCAATATTTTCAGAATCTCCTTTTTTTACTTCTGGTGTATCTTTCTTATCCACAGCATTTTCTTGTAGTTCTTTATTAGGAAGTGCATTCTTATCTTCAACTACTGGAGTTGACTTAGTTTCAACAACTTGTTTTACTTCAGTAGCAGTATCAGAAACTTCTTTCTCTGTAACATCTTCTTTAGTTTCTTTTTCTGGTGATTCTTCATTCTCAGGTTTGTTGTCAGTTTCATTTATATTACAATGAACTTCCTTGCTTGCTAACTCCTCAGCATTAATCTTAACATTCTCAATTTCAGTTCTTAAATCATCTACTTCTTTATCATCAAGTGAACTTCCTGCCTGATTAATGTATTCATCTGCTTCTGTTCCATCTTCTAGTTCACCTTCAATGCCTTCAAGAGCCTCTTCATCCAGATGATCAACCTGGGAATCAGCACACCCATCTTCAAACTGTTCAGTGACACCTGATGAGGTACTAGATGCACCATCAGGACTATCTTTGTGAGTATTTTTATCAAACTTTGGTCTTCTACCACCACGATATCCACCTCTGCCTCTGTAGCTACCTCTACCTCTGCCTGGACCCCTATAACTGCCTCTGCCTCTGGACTTCATACCAGGTTCATGCTCATTCTTGATAATCTGTGACAGCTTGTGATGTAAGGTGCCTTCAGGTTCATTACTATTTGTACTTGTGCTGCTGATGTTCAAGGCATCATCCTTATCCATCTTATACATCCTTCCACCAGCTTCAGACAACTCAATTTTGATATTGATGGCTTTGCCTTCATCCCATTCCACTTTGCCAACTGGCTTATGCACAGGCTTCTCCCTGCGAGGCCTTGGCATATTATGGATGTAAGAATCTTCAGCTGGAGGAATACCAGCGATTTCATCATTCAATCTTTGCTCTCTCATTTGATTCAATTTGTCGCGCAAGTCGCCGCCCCTAGGTTGATGCGGGGGGTGATGATGTCTGTGCTGATTAAGTCGTTGCTGCATCCTGAAACAGCAGCATATAACAACAAAGAACTGAAAAAGTAAATGTTATGACACACTTGTAAGCTATTAGAACTTGTATTGATAGATAATTGCACTATATGAGTCATACATTTACAGTTACTTCTTGATAATCATGCGGCACTGACACGTAGCATCAAATAATGCATTATCTTGAGGGTTTGATAACGGCAAGATACGAGTTTTAATAAATATTTATTTTTTAAGAATATCTCCACCCAAAACAAATTAGTAAGATGCCCTTGAGATGTCAGAAGCGTTGGCGAATTTTGTGTTTTTGCACTCGACATGGAGGGCAGCACCTGCCGGTACTATGGTTAAAAAACGAACTAACGTAACTGTTAGAGAAAGTAACCTAATTTAGTAACGGATTTGGAACAGAAGATTAATGAAACTGATCAAGACTGATTAATTAAGAGTACGTGCTGGTGTGGATAGTGTAATGGAAGATTACCGCCTGAAGCAGCTGATTGAAGAACAATTAAAATACGATAAAGCTAAATCCAGAAAAAATGATTACCTTGAAGATGTGGAACTTGCTAGAAACCTACAACAGGAGTTCAATCATGAAATGGAGCCTCAACATTCAGCAGCAGACGCCGAACTCGCCAAAATACTCCAGCAGGAATACAACCATGAAATGGAGATTGAAAAACCATCAAATTTAGTGTATGATACCAAAAAGAAGAAACATGATCACACCAAATCGTTGGTGGATCCATCATGGGAACTTGTTGATCCCACACCAAATATCCACAACTTATTCATTGCATTCAATCAACAATTCTTCTGGAACAAATTGCTGGCAGTTTGTGTTTCATGGAGTAAACGGATGACATCATGTGCAGGTATTTGCTCCTACCAGGGTAGAGGTGGCTTGTGTAGCATTACATTAAGTGAACCACTGCTTAAATTGAGGCCAAGAAAGGACCTGGTTCAAACATTATTACATGAAATGATTCATGCTTATTTATTTGTAACACACAACAATAAGGATAGAGATGGTCATGGGCCTGAGTTTCACAAACATATGCATAGAATCAATGGTGAAGCTGGCACAAATATTACTGTATATCACAGTTTCCATGATGAAGTTAGAGTGTACCAGCAGCATTGGTGGAAGTGCAATGGTCCTTGCCAACATCGAAAACCCTTTTATGGAATGGTGAGGCGTGCAATGAATCGTGCTCCTGGACCGCATGATCGCTGGTGGGTTGAGCATCAGCAAACTTGTGGTGGATCATTTATCAAAGTTAAAGAACCTGAGAAAGCTACTAAGAAAAATGAAAAGGAGAATTCAAAACCCAAAAATACATCAAAAAGCCGCGCTAAAAGTCCTACCAAGAGCAACACTTCACCGGATATACGGAAATTTTTCCCTACAGTCTCATCAAATCAAGGAAAACGTTACGATAACACCAAAATCTCGAATATAAACGGTTTTACTTCCGGAGAGAGTGGATCCCTCGTATTGAGAAATGAGACAGCTTCTGGTAATACTAAACCTGTTATTTCTCTGTTTCAAGGTAACGGAAAACGCTTAACTTCTGAAGATTCAACTTCACAAACTGTTATCAACGATTACTCTGCCGTCCGTAATCATTGGTTGGAGAAATTCGATAAGCCGAATACTAACACAAAACGTCCGAAAATCGACTCATTGGCGTCATCATCAAAGAACACGGTGGCAATTTTAGTCGAATGCGATATTTGCAATGAAATGATGCCCAACTATCTGCTTTCTGTTCACAAGGAGAACTGCTTGCAAAATGTAAGCGTATCATTAAATTCTTCGGCGTCCAAGGAGTGCCCTTTATGCAACCTGTTCCTTAGCGAAGCACTCTACGATTTGCATGTAGCGCGCTGCGCGAGTAAACAATACGATGCCGCTTTGGAAAATGTTGAACAATCAGACGACGAAAAAGTTAACTGTCTGGTCTGTAAGAGACTGGTCGGTAAGAGCATTCTAAATAAGCATTTAGATGAATGCATGAGCGATAATATATTTATCGATGAGGCTGTGATTGAGGAGTTCAGTGGGGATGATCCTTTCTCAGATTCGGATGTGCAGATAATCACGAAATCACCAGAGACAATTGTAGTCAGTGATGATGATAGTGACAATAATGATCATGCCGGACAAGCTGAAACATTCATATCTTGCCCAGTGTGTCGTGTAAAAATGGCAGAAAGTCGAATTAATGCTCATTTGGATAATTGTCTTTCTTAATTTGCTACTGGGCTGATGACTTAAATTAGTCAGGCTTTGTTATCTTTTACGATAAACTCGTGGCTAAAACAATGACGATTGGAAATTCCACGGAGCACGCCAGAGAGGATAACACTTGCCAAATGTAAATTAAATTTGTCAGTCTTTAATCATTCAATTAATTGTTTTATGTTTTAGTCTGAATTAATTTTAATGCTACTTCGAATATTTTAATAAACTCTTCAAGTTGCTGAAAGGAGCCGCATTTATCAACTCAACAAAAAGGTACCTAACATTTACTTTACATAAAAATCTCAATTCCTTATTCACCGAAATTCAATTGTCCTATAGGTTGAACATCCGCTAATTACCCTTGAAATGCTACAACTTCCAATGGAATGTCGTAGTATCGTTGCTGTTATGTTCGGCGAGATATCCAACAACTGCGACTAAAATAACAATAACTGTGGCGAGAACACCGACCAAGGCGCACAGGCGTCGCTCCCTTGGCGAGAATTTACAATTCGGCGTGCAACAATACTGCTCCTTGATGGTGCTGAAACAAAGAATGGTAATCTCTTTTTTTTATCTGCTTCTCATTCCTCATTTTCATATTTACGATAAGCTCTGGTTGCTTGAATAGTGGCTTCTTATTGATGTCATCTCATCCGTGTGATGCTCGAATGCCTGGTTTACGTTACCTGCACTTGTTTGGCTAGGCTTTCGGTGACTTCTTGCGGTCGTGCTGCTGCCCGATGATCGCGTACTAATCTCATTCATTTTCCGGTCATGTTCTGGTATATTGCCAACCGAAATGCTAATCTGCGACTTCTGCTCGTCGGATACTTCTTCCAGTACCGGCAGGACTTTGGGATGCGGCTTGTACTGATGCGAGTTGTGACTATGCGTGTGTCGTAACTTCTTCGTTGATTTGCCGGCATCAGACGCGGTCGTGTTATCCACGCTTACACTACGACCGCGGGATGATTGCACGACATCCATGGCAGTTAACTCCATGTGATTTTTGTCTGACATGGTTGTACTTTCACTGGAACATTATTTGCGCTTAATTAGCCCCTCAATAATTTCACTATAGATAGTCAGAGATCAATGTGGACGCAATAAGTCCATGTTCGCGCTGGAATCATTATTTGCTCTTTCCATAATGCCACAATGTAGTTAGAAGCTAGGAACGCGGACAACTACCACGTGAAATATATCACATTTTCCTCGATAAGATAACAAGCAAATGATATGTGGGCATATCATGTGCATATTCTTGCTGGAATAGATAAAGATCTATTTTGTTTGGAAGCCAGTCGCGATAATGCAAAGTATACAAAGATAAGAACGGTCATTGTGACATTCTGCACCTGCATGCCTCTTAAATACATTGAAAATTAAAAACACATTAACAATTCAGTTTCGATTTCGCCATAATTTTAGAAATGTGAAACACATACAAAATGTTATTTTTGATTTCGATCACCGAGTTTGGTTGCCAATGAATGACAAACACTAAATGTATCTTTCATATTATCCGTAATTTGATTACTCTAGAATATACCATAATAATCATTTAAATTGTTTTATCTGGGAGCAAGTGATGTATATAACATGGTACATATGTCTTGTAGTTTTTCGCATGCATGAAGACGTCCACGCTGTGATTGACCACGGACGTTGTCTGCAATGTTTTCATCATTTGTGGGATCGGTATAAACGGGTGTTCAACGTGCTTGTCCGTTATAGTTGGTTCGTTTGCTTCTAGAGTACTGAAGTATTTGCAAGGTTGAAATTGGGGAAATTTATCGAAGCAACCCGCATGGCTCCCTCCGGACTAAAATGAATTTGTTTAAAATACAAATTGCTTTTCTAATACACAAATTGAGGGAAAGAAAACTGCAATAATAAACTTGCCCATTTCGCAGGTCCTGTCGGAATCCATTCGCCATAAAGGAGCCTCTTCCTTTCTTGCCCTTTATCTATGTAAATGCCAGTAGTTGGTAAAGGATCTTCGTGAAACGGATTGGGTCCAAAATATGGTGTGGGATAATTTGCATAATGAAATGGCCCATTCATTATCCGACCGTATTCCTTAACTTCCTGTTTCAGACCGTACGGATCTGGCCTAATAAACTTAAATTATTTTAAAATAACTAACATTTGAAATAATTAAATTACAGGTGATTTGGGTATTTATCCAGACCCGTGTCAGCATAACCGGGACCTCCAATTTTTCCACTACGCCACAAAAAGTTTGGGGGCTCACGTTCATAGGGCGGTGGCGGCTTCCTAAGCGGACTGAATGCGTGCATCGATTTCGTAAAGGTACCATAATTGTCGCCGGGTGTTGCGTGCTTTTTCGCAACTGTATTGATGACAAATGGGGTATTGTTTATTGCATCCGCTCTGCAAGCAATCATCTTTATTATGGTACGTTATTTAAATTATTTACTGTATCACTTCGTAATCTCCTTTCGGTTTATTGCTTCTCCCACAAAGAGACGCTTGAATTCGTCGTCAAAATAACCGTCTTGTGTGCCAGACTTACTTTTTGAACCTCTACCCACAAAATTCGTGCCTTTGTGCAGAATTGGACCGGGTCTTATCGGCACATAGCCTTTTCCATGCATGTAGGACATCTCGGAAAAAAGACCCAGGCGTTCAATGTCTGGCTTGCCAAAGCGTTTACCAAAATCATTAAAATCACTCATGATCCCGACTTAAAGCGAATTTACATTATCCAAATAATAGTTTTCAATTCAAAAATTGTCGCAAATGTCAGTATAAAAGTTGACATTGATTGTTGATTAATTCCTGTAATAATGCAATGTTAAAATTTTATTACTTATTTTTTGTTATTCTAACAGATATTTTCTTTGAAATTATCTAATTTGAAATATTCGAAACTAGTTGCGACACCTCGTGTCAAGTAGCCAAAGCAGGTTAGCCAAGTTTCAAACCGCGGGAATAAAGTAGCACTTTACTCCCGCACTACTAGACTACTATGGGTTTCGATATTATATTAGCAGTCTAATTTCTTTTTATAGTCGTTATTTATTATAAAAGTTTTAAGAAAATGAAGCTGTCATCAAAGGCTTTTATGTTTTTATCACTAGACCTTCAAGCAACAATGAATGTGTTGAAAATCATCACATTTTAGAAAGCCATATCAAGTGGTGTGTGCTCCTGCAGCAGTCTGTGTATGGTGTTGTACCACCTTATAAGTTGGAACAACTCAAGAAGCAATGAGCATTTAGAAAGCAACATGAAGAGATGTGGTACTACAGTCTTGTAAGTCTTTGTATATAAAGTTTATTTCTATAAATTCCATAAGTGAACAATTGTGTTATATTGTATTTTCATTATAGTATCTTCATGATGCTGGAGTCTGGTTTTCCAGGCCAAGGTTTGGAAAGAACACTGAAGCTGTTTTATATGGAATTGTATTAACAATTTCTATAAATTCCATAAGTGATTTAATAAATCTGCCATATTGTTATTTTCTTATAGATTCTTCAGATGGATGCTTGTGTCTGATCTGCAAGTGTGAGGTTTGGAAAGCATTATGAAGCAGTGTAGGAGCAGTTTCACATGGTATTGTATAAACAATTTACACAAATTTAAGTGGCAGGGGATGTTTTGATGGGATCATTTCCTAGTGTGGATATCTGCAGCAGTCTCATATGATATTTTATAAACATTTTATTTCTATAAATACAAGTTGTAAATACAGTCATCATAATTTTTATGTTTGAGATTCTTCTACATTTTGATGGAGTCAGCTATGAATATGGGCACAAAAGTGGCAGGGAACATTTGGATGGGATCATCCGCTGGTGTGAACACCTACAGCAGTCTCATATGGTATTGTATAAACATTTTATTTATATAAATACAAGTTGTAAATACAGTCATCATATTTTTTATGTTTTAGGCTCTTCCACATTTTGATGGAATCAACTCTGAACATGGGCATAAATTTTAGTAGCAGGGGACGTTTGGATGGGATCATCCACATATGTGCTCACCTATAGCAGTCTCATATGGTATTGTATAAACATTAAATTTCATCACTGTCAAGATATATACAATCTCAACATATTTTTCTGTTTTTTAGAGTCGTCCACATTTTGATGGGATCAGCTCGGAACAAGGCCACAAGAGGCGGGGACATTTGGAGAGCATCTCCAAGTAGTGTAGGCTTCTTCAGCAGTCTCTTAAGGTATTGTTAAAAAAAACCTATAAAGATATCATTACGTTAAAATTACGCGAATTTTAGCAAATAGCAAATAGGTGCTAAATGTTTCTAGCAACATTTCCTGAAAATCCTGAAACTCTTTTGAAAATATGCAAAAATGTACCAAAGACTATAGTCTTTGAAAAATTTGCAAAAATAGCAACAATCTTTAAAGTTGAATAACTCGAAAAGTAATGGGACTTTTTGACTGATTTTTTTTGCGTTTCA
>JARJDZ010009139.1:0-14676 GCA_030264555.1 Aleochara sp. GC000083 | reverse complement strand
TAGTTTTTGAAGTGAAAACTTCTTTAGGCGCGCTGTGCAAAAAATTATAGGGAGTGAATAGAACTGGTATGTAACGCTCGGAATGAAACGCTCTTTCGAGTAAATTCGGTCCTTAGAGATCATGATTTATCAGTAGCATTCAGGGCTGGATTTGATTATGTCAAATTAATCTATTGAAAGTAGAACAAAATAAACGTATGAAACAATTGACGATTGTTTCATTTTTTATGGTAAAGTGCCACCCTCGGTCTTTTTACAACATCTCCACACACAATATGTTAAGCATCTTAGTGTTATTAGTTTATATTCCAAATTTGGTGGAAATCGGTCGAGGCGTTTGCGAGAAAATCGCATTTGAACTAAGAAAAATGAATTCTTCTTATATAAAAATATTAATAATTTATGAACAAATTGATTTCCGATATTGCAAATCGCTAAATATGTCCATGAATATATAATAAACAATCCCTGAAAATTTGTATGGAATCGGATAATTAGTTTCGGAGATATTGATGAAAATGTGAAAAAAGAACTGGTTCGCTTCTAATGCACCTGATCGAGAGCAGCGGCCGCAACAGCTGCAGCTGCGTGCACCGAAAAAGTGCCGAGTAATGATCGATCTCCCCCTTTAACGACCGCAAGTAAAGTAAATAACGAACAATGGGATCGGAATGTGAAGAATGCAACCGCAAGTAAAGGGTTGCAAAGTAAATAAACGAACAATGGGGAATGGAATGCGAGGAATGTAAACAGCAATTACGTTACTTTGATACATTTTAACTTATTATGTAACAGGTGCATTTTCACTTTTTAATGTAAATTCTTATAAGAAATGTTTTTCTTTATAACTCAATAACTATTTAACCGATTTTGATGATTGAAAAACCATTTTAAAGAGCATGATTTAATCTTTTACTTAAATACTCTGTTTTGCTTGGTAATTATAAAAACAAATTGTATTTCGTATAAACACCCCTGTTCACATTTTTCAGTTTTCACTTCTATCGTGTGATCTTAAGCACACATCATGCATTTTTTTAATTATCAATTTTCTGTCAGCTGTATCTCAGTAAGTAGAAAGCCTAGAAAAAAGATTCAGACACCATTTTATTGGAAATTTAATATACTTTCAAATGCCGTTTTCAGATTTAGACAATTCCATCTAGAAATTCTATTGGTATTGTCGTCAATTTGCCTTGACATAATTGATCACACTGAAGTAATCCTTTAGGTATTATCTCGGAACCGGAAGTCCAATCTGAATAATTCAGACCTTAATTTTTAGGTAATTTAATGTACTTTAGAATACTGCTTAGAGATTTTCAAAATTCCAACTAGAAATGCTATTGGTATTGTCATCAATTTGGCCTAAAATTTTTTATTGCGCTTTTTCATATTTTTAATATATGAATTAAATGTTCATATATTAAATGTTCTGTTAGCTATTTCTCAGTAAGTAGAAGTCCTATAAAAATAATTCAGGCATCATTTTATTGGAAATTTAACGTACTTTCAAATGCCGTTTACAGATTTGCAAAACTCCATCCGGAAATTCTATTTGTATTGTCGTCAATTTGTTTTGACATAATAATCACAACTATTTAATCTTGTATGTATTATCTTGGAACCGGAAGACAAATCTGAATAATTCAGGTCATATTTTTTAGGTAATTTAATGTACTTTTGTTTGGTGTTTAGACATTTGCAAAATTCCATCTAGAAATGCTATTGGTATTGTCGCCAATCTGACCTAAAATGATTATTTTTCATTGCCCTTTTTCCTATTTTAAACATCAAATTTCTCCCAGCTATTTCTCAGGAACTGCAGATCCTATAAAAAAAATTTAGACACCATTTTATTGGAAATTTAACTTACTTTCAAATGCCGTTTGCAGATTTGCAAAATTCCAATCAGAAATCCTATTGCTATTATCGTCAATTTGCTTAGACATAATGATCACAATTACTTAAACCTTTAGGTATTATCCCGGAACCGGAAGTCCAATCCGAATAAATCAGACCTCATTTTGTAGGTAATTTAATGTACTTTCCATGGATGTTTACAGATTTGCAAAATTCAATCTAGAAATGCTATTGGCATTGGCATTTGGATTAAACTGATTATTTTCTACTGCGCGTTTTCCTACTTTTAATCTTCAATTTCTGTCAGCGGTTTCTCAGTAAGTGGAGGTCCTATATAAATATTTCAGACACTACTTTATTGGAAATTTAACGTACTTTTAAATGCCGTTAACAGATTTGCAAAATTCCGTCTAGAAATGCTATTGGTATTGTCGTCAATTTGCTTAGACATAATGATCACATTTTTTTAATCTTTTATGTATTCCGACCTTGTTTTTCAGAGAATCTGTATTCCACGATAAGGAGAATATTTACCAAACCAATTGGAAAACCCGTCCCAAATTTGAATTAGAAAGACCTTCCCAATTTTGAAGACCCCAAACATTTCAAAAACGCCCCAAAGGTAAATACAACTATACCAATAACTTCTTGGTTAAACTTTGATTGTAATTTATTATAATACACATTATTACATCAGTACTAATTTCTATACATTTACAATAAATCAATAAATAGAAACCATCTAGCAAACACCAGTGTATCCACGGTCCAGCAACCATTCTCCATAGAAACCATTCGTGGCAAATACCTTCTGAAGCGTGGAATCCGCATCAGCATACCATTTCATGTCATTGTAGAGACGACGAACGAAAGTCCTAGTCAGCCAGTTACCCAACTAGAAAACCGCCCCAAGAATCTCACCATCAATTCCTTCAACCCATGCCTTATACTCACATTGTAATCCTTGAAATCCCGATAGGTGCAGGTCCCAATAACGGAATTGTACTGATTCGACACCTCTGCTTCCAACGTCAAAGCGAACGAGAGGGCTTCGTGAACATTCTCCCATCGTGTTTGAGTTGGTATGTACTGAAATCGATTATGTACCCTCTTACCAACAACATACCCTCACCCTACTTACATTCAACTTGAGCAGGGAATTGATCCCATCCACATTCTGCCCTCGCATTGTGAGGTAGTCGATCAAACGTTTGCAGTTGGAACGGTGCTCATCAGCTGACGAGAAGAACTTTTCTGCATATCCAGGTCTACTGACAAATGTGGTAAGATGGTAAGCAGCCAATGCGAGATATTGGTTAGCAATAAACATCTCTTTGTCAAGGAGTTGACGAACGGCCCCAATGCAGACTTTGTCCATTCGAATCCATTCCAGAGTGACGTTAACCTTATTTCGCCTACCTGCAGATGGTGAGGTTCAGAATTGTGGAATTGTGGGAAATTGTGGAATTTTGAATTGTGGAATTCTGGGAGATTGGTCTACTTACAAATCAAGTCTTCTCCCATGGTGGAACCAACGAGGAGTGTCAAAGACACAAAGACCAAATGTGAGTACTTCATTGTCTAGAATTTGTGAAACGTGAGGAGTCAATGCAGCAAGTTGTTGGGTACCAGGTAATTTATACCTGGATGTATTATCATTATCAAGCAAAACATGGTTTAATTATGTTTACCAATCATCAACAAGCATTGCTATATAAAACCAACCTCAAAAAAAAGGATTCAGTCTGTAATTTGTAATTGTTCAGAAGGTACCTTCAAAATGCAACCTGGAATCACCTACATTTTTCTGTGTTGTCTTGTGGGTTGTTGGGCTGACCAATTATGTTACAACGCCATGAAACAACAGTGTGCTTCAAATAATGAATGTAACCCATCCATAATCATCATGGTACCATCAAATTATCACTAACGTCTGTTCTGTTTTTCTGTCTTTCTAGTTGTACCAGTTTGTACTTCTTCCTATGGGAACTTCCCCGTCGTGGCCAGCACATTCCAGATGTACGCCAATACTCACCTTGCGAGGTCCATGCAGGCCCTGATGATCGGGAAGCACTTCACCAACTACGAGTTCAGTCGGAAGGGTTTCCACGACTTCTTCATGACCCTCTCTGAGGACCTCTTCGAGGATGCCATCGGTCTGATTCGCTTCCTCAACGATCGTGGCAGCAGTCATGATTTTGGCAAGTGTGTCCCGCACGATGAGACCCGTGGGAACTACGAGCTCTACGAGTTGGAGGCTCTGACCTGGGCGTTGGACGTCCAGAAGAAGATCGCTCAGGATGCAGTGGATATCAATAAGTTGGTGGGTGGTTCGGATCAGCGTTATGCTGATGCGGATGCTTCGTACTATCTGCAGTCGAACTTCGCAAGTAAGCATCACATGAAGGTGCGTTCCTTCGCAAGGAACTATGTCCAGGTTGAGAAGATGTTGACCAGCAATAATCAGATGTTGGTCCTCTACGAATTCGATGATTTCCTGAATTGTATTGTGAATAATTGAGGGTTTTATTTATGTATTTATGAGGATTTTATGTCGATTTTATGATTACAAATAAATTGTAAATATAATATGCAGTGTCAAAGTATCTTCAGCTTCTAATGAAGTGGGTACCATTTAAATTCAATGAAGATGAAGGTTTACAATGAAGTTTTAAGGTGTTCTTTTCATAGTTGGTTAAATGGGATTTTAAAATGATATCAAAAATTGTAAAGAAAGATTTGTCAGAGAATTATCTTTAAGGATACCAGAAGGTTCCTCAGATCTATGCCATCAGGTTCTAGAAAAGTGGATATCATCTTTATTCAATGATGATGAAGGTTTACAATGAAGTTTTAAGGTGTTTTTTCATAGTTTGTTGAATGGGATGTTGAAATGATATCATGAATTATGAATAAAGTTTTAGCAGACATTTATTTTTAAGTATACCAGAAGGTTTCTCAGATCTATATGTCATCAGGTTCTAGAAAAGTGGGTACCATCTCTGAATAGAGAATTGAATAATGAAGATGAAGGTTTACAATGAAGTTGGATCAAAAGCAACCCAAAAAAGTGATTTCTTATGGATTCCAAAGACAATTGGATATTTTGGACCAAACCCAGAAACAACCCCAGAAGAAATCTACTAGAAAACTTGTGAAGCTGTTGAAGAAATTGTTGGGATCCTTAACCTTCAAAAATTATCCTTTAGACAACTTTGCTGTCAAATTTTATTCCTTCATCCTGAAATTGAATTGCATCAAATTTTGAATAATTTTAGAAGATATCCTTCAATCTTCTAGTGTTGTAACAGGATGACATCTTCAAAAAGCAACCAACACTGTCCCAATGTCCCAAGAAAGTTCTTATGGCTCCTAAGGATAATTGAACATTTTGGCAACCAGAAATCTAAAGTTGCCAAACTATTCTAGAAATTACTATTTAAACAATTAATTGTTTAAGTCCTCTGATATCAAACATCATCCCAAGTTAAATTTAGCTGTTAAATCTTATAGTTTGGTTCCTAATCAGAGTTTCATCAAATTCTAAATGGTACTTGATGGTAATTTTCAATCTTCTAGAAGCCAGAGCTATCTTGCAGTTATTTTACCATTTTCTACATATATTACTTAAAATATTTGAACTTTTAATTGACTTTTTCAAATATTTAATTTGTAAAACAGATTTTGTTGAAGCAATAGTCTAGAAAGAAGTCCTTGGAAAGTTTTGATGTCCTGAAAAGTTTAATTAAAGCAAATTTACGTCAAATTGTTTTATTTTTCTTGAACAATGTATTATTTCCGTCTCATTATTTATTTACTACTTGAGAAAATGAGGTTAAATGTCTAAAATTCCATGTTGCAACTTGTATTGTTCAGAATTAAAATGATTTACTACAAATACAATTATAAATTGTTATTGTTTATATTTAAACAATAGCTACAACATGGAAGGTAAAGAATATAATTAGTATTTAATTAATACCTCAATTAATAAAATATTATTGCAAATTGTTCAAAAATATTATTGTTAATCTTGTATTTATTGCAGATAATGAAAATGAACTGTAAACTGTAGTAAATATTTTAATTTTTCTCAATCATTGACTTTTTGTCTTCAAATATTGACAACTTTTGTATTAATTATAAGGTCTACGAAAATAATAATTTTCCGACATTTTCATTCACAGCTTCAATTATACTTTCAAAATGTGACCTTCAGACAAAATTATCTTTTCAAAAAAAGGATAAACTGACAAGGGAATAATAATTAGGAATATTTTTCAAAAAAACTTCTATTTTATGGTTATTTGTTGAATATGGATTTTCAGAAATTTGTCTTTCTGTTTTCTGTTAATTTTAAGGGTATTTTATGGTTAATTGTTGAACATGGATATTTAAAAGACTTTCTGATTTCGGTTAACTTCAAGGATATTTCTGTATTGATCAAATCAATTCATTACAATCAAATCTTTGAAATTTAATTGAGAAAATAAGACAAACTAATAAAACCATGAAAATATACTCAAGTAAATATTTAATAGTTTAAAATATAAGATACAATTCTCAAAATAAATTATTTAATTCCTCAGCTGATGATCCAACAGAAACTCTCCAAACTCTTGATGCTTGAGCTTCATCTTCATCAAAGAGGACAACAGATCCACGAAGTACTTCTCCTCCCCGTACTGATGTCCCAGAAAGAACTCACTGATCCAATTGGCAATCTGAAACAGGACGATTGTTACCAGATCCTCGATGACCTTCAAACGATCAACCCACATTGTAATCCTCGAAGGTTGACTTCTCGCAAATGTCTATCGTGTCCTGGTACTTCGTCGTGGCAACTGATTCGATCTGCACGGCTTGAGTGATCGCTTCATCAAGACTATTCCATTCTGTGGCATTAGGTGGATACTAAACAAACCCAGAAACAAACCCAGAAAGAAGAATCAGTATCAATACCATCGAGAAGGACTCGTTTCAGAAAGACATACATCCAATCGTAGAATATTCGGATCTGTAAACTTGCCCCTCATGATCACATATTGGATCAGTTTGATGGCATGGTCCCGGCTGACATCAGCATGGTCGAAGAAGTTCTTGGCGAACCCCAGGCGATTTACCGAATCCCTGGAGAGAAATGCCCCGAGGGCGAGGTACTGGATGGAATTCGAGATCTTCAGGTGGATCAGTTCGGTCACAGAGGCGATGCATTTCTCGTCCATGAGGATCCATACGGTTGGGACGTTTGGGTTATCGTGGTAACCTGGAAATGGTTCCAAAAGTTAATTTCAGATAGCCTTCAAACTTGGTTACAGAAAGGATACAAAATGGATACGTACATTCGAAACGATCTTCGGAAACGACATGACCGAAGATTGAGATGGTGATCAAAAGAAACATGTACTTCCAAGCCGTCATGGTAAAGCTGGAAAACTGGCATTGGGTCAAATATGGCGGGTTTTATACTTCGCATGCGGCGAAAATAAATAAATAACTGTAAGTAAATTAATTAACTGGTTTATTTAAATATGTTATCGTTAAACATAAAGTTCAATATAAAAGGCATGGTTCGACGATCAAGGATACACATCAGTTCGGGGTTTTGTACACTGCTGTTATCAACAATTGTAAAACGTACCTGATTGGTAAAATGAAGCTCTTTTGGTTCGGGTTTACCGTTTGTATAATTTGTTTAAACATAAGGAGCATTGTAGCAGATGCTCCACTTGTACAAGTCAATATTGGTGAAGGCGTTGGTTGCCATGAGAACAACAACTGCAACAATCAGGGAAACAATGGTAATTCTGGAAATAATGGTAATTCTGGAAATAATGGGAATCCGAGAAATCTGCTTGGGATAGGGAATAATCAACAAGGTCCTGGCAACTCTGGTAACAACCAGAACCCTGGAAATCGTGGTAATAATCCGAATCCTGGGAATTCTGGAAATAATCAGAATCCTGGAATTCCTGGAAATCCTGGAAATAATCTGAATCCAGGTATACAAGTTCCTGTAAATATTGGTAACAATCAATTGCCTGGTAATCGTGGAAATAATCAGAATCCCGGAAATTCTGGAAATGGTCAAAATCCAGGTATAAACATTCCTGTAAATATTGGTAACAATCAGTTGCCCAGAAATAATCAACTCCCTGGAAATTCTGGAAACAATCAACTTCCTGGTAATTCTGGAAACAATCAGCTCCCTGGAAATTCTGGAAACAATCAACTTCCTGGTAATTCTGGTAACAATCAGTTACCTGGAAATAACCAATATCCTGGAAATAGTCAACTTCCTGGTAATTCTGGCAACAATCAGCTCCCTGGAAATTCTGGAAACAATCAGCTCCCTGGAAATTCGGGAAACAATCAGCTCCCTGGAAATTCGGGAAATAATCAAATTCCTGGTAACCTTGGAAACAATCAACTTCCTGGTAATTCTGGCAACAATCAATTACCTGGAAATAACCAAAATCCTGGAAATAATCAACTCCCTGGAAATCCTGGAAACAATCAAATTCCTGGCAATCCTGGAATTAATCAGCAACCAGGAAATAACCAACTTCCTGGTAATTCTGGAAACAATCAAAATCCAGGCAATTCTGGAAACCCAGGAAATAATAACCCAGGTAATACCGGAAATAATCAGCTGCCAATACCATCAGCACAGATTCAAGTTCAAATTCCCGGAAATAATCAATATCCTGGTAACTCTGGAAACAACCAAAACCCGGGAAACTCCGGAAATCAAGGAAATAATAACCAAGGTAACAACGGAAATAATCAAAACACCGGGAACTCCGGAAATCAAGGAAATAACAACCAAGGTAATAACGGGAATAATCAGAACTCTGGGAACTCCGGAAACTCCGGAAACTCTGGCAACAACCAAAACCAAGGCAATTCAAGCAACCCAGGAAATAACCAGAATCCAGGAAGCCTTCCAAACAACTCTTCACCGATCAACAGCCCTGCTTCACCTGGAGGTCAACTTTCAGGAGATCCAAGCGACTACTGTTACGCCAATCTGGAAGCTGTTTGCGACGCACATCAAAGTAAGTTTACCCAACTTCAAATCAACCCATCGTTACCCTACATGATATCCTCTTTCAGATGAAGTGGTCTGCAAGGCATCCTACGGGGACTTCAGCAGCATCTCTCCAGACTTCTCCAGAATGGTGCGCAACCAATTGCGCCAACACTTCGAATACCTCATGTTCTCCATTCACTTCTCGACCTACATCTGGAACCGCATGGGCTTCGCAGAGAAGTACCTCGAAATTGCCGACTACAAGTGGGGCCTCATCAAGGAGACCATCAGCTTCATCGCGAACAAAGGTGGCGTGATGGATTTCGGTGTCCCACCGCCACCTCCGCCTCCTCCAGAATCCTGCGAGACGGAGGACACCTCCAGCGATTCCCACAGCATGATCAGGAACCTGCTTGAGGGTCCTCTGGATCCCAGGGATAACAACGGGGGAGTCACCACGAGGAGGAACACCACCGGTTCGAATAACTCGACCAGTGTGGATAATGGGGAGTATGCTGGTAATCCAGATGGATACGCTTTGAATGAATTGCTAAGTCTGGCTTTCGCTTGTGATATCGAGAAGCAAACGGCTATTGACGCTAGTCAGTTGGTCACGGCTATAATTTCATCCGATGCACATGATATTCAGTCAGTGCAGTACCTCATGGATACCTACGTGCATTGGCCTCGCGTTTTGGCCGCCAATTTAGCAAGGCTCGTCAATGTGGGCTCTAGAATGTCTACTACAGTTGATCAAATGGTAAGTTTGTACAAGCTTGATGACTACCTCAAAGGGTTTGACCTTTGGGGTTGAAACTATAGTGTTTATACTTAATTTATTATCGCAAGATGCGTAACTGAATTCTATGTAAATGCAATAAACCATAATATTGATAAGTACATAATTATTGTGAAGTTCGCTACCAACACATCTCTTGCATCAATTGCTCTGTGAAGATAGTATCTTATCAGAATCATCATCACTCCTTCATAATTATCAAAGCTTAATGTTTCCTGAGGTAATTTATCTCATTTAACACATGGTAAATTGCTGTAATATCAGAAATCTTTAAAATATTATAGTACATAACCTCACAAAAAAAACCATACACCAAATTACAGAGACAGTGAAAATGTTGTCTTAAACAATATTATCTCGAATATAAACCAGTTCAGTAACGTACCAACCAATTAACGCCTCTAACTTGACTACATTGTTTCAAATTACAACAAATATAATTGATAAATAATCAAACCAGGAAGAACGCACTTAGTAAGACTCAATTGTTATCAATCACATTTATTCTACAGATAAAAAAAGATTCAAGTGTTGAAATTATTCATTGTATACACAGCCCAACTCAATCAAATGTGATAATTATATAAATTTTATTATATCACAAAGTACATACTCTCATCTCTCTTATCAACAAACAAACCAAATTAGTATTTATAATGGAAACCCTTAATTAATGTTAATTTTACAATCACTTTACTGCTTGGCCAAGTACTCATCAAACAAATACAAAGCCAGTGAGCCATCACTGCCACTCAGCAAACCAGTGAGGTCCGTAGTGTATCCAGACAATTTACGGATGCATTCAGCCTGCTCCTCAGTGAAGGCCTCCTCAATGAAATGCGACAAGTCCGAATCGTGGAGGCTGCGGTTCTTGCCGATGGCCTCACTGTGGATGATGTTTGCCTCCATGGTGAGCTTCTTTTCAATGTCCAAAGCCTTTGCAATGCTTTGCAACTCATACAATTCATACTGTCCATTAGATGCCTCCTCAGTGCCCATGTCATTGTACTGGGTGAAGTCCATCTCGCCGCCGCGCTTGGTGATGAACTCAATCAACTTCAAGGCAGCATTCCACTTCTCATCAGAGAGCTTGCGGAAGAGCTTCTCAAAGCCGGGACGATTCATCTCATAGTTGGCATAATGAGTAGCCATCATCAGATACTCATAGGAGCGGGTGATGTGCGTGTTGACGTACTTCTGCAACTGCTGCAAAATGTGGACGACTGAGGTGTCCTTGGAGAGAGCGCCGAAACGAGAATTGCATACAGGCTTCACATCTGCAGATAAGCAAATGAGGTATAAATGTTAACAGTAGAGTTGAATGATTGCTTACCTTTGCTGTTCTTTTGGTTTGGCTTGGCACATGCATTGCTGGCTTTGGTGTAGCAGAAATGATTGTCCGAACTCGGATTCTCGATGGTATCAACCGCGCCAACAGCAACGGCGACCAAAACGCAGAGGAACGTAGAAACAATGAAAACCTTCATGATCCCTGCAACAATAGACGTACGGAATTGAAGATGTCTTCGAGGGCCAGTGGATACACCGAATTATCGTGCTGATTTAATCACTTACGTAGTGCGTTATAGAATTTACTATTGCAACTAACCTGGTATCTCGCCAGCGTAATCACGAAATATGACGGAATTGTTTTGCACTCTGGAAATATATTAAACGGATCGAAGAGTGACAAAGATAAGCTAACGTAGCGCAAGCGCCTTTACAAATCAGCACTCTACAACGCAATTGAAATTGGACAAAGAACATGTTCCCACTCGAATGCACAAACATTGGAAATGTCGCTTGTTTATTCTGGCTTGATTCTGTATTTTAGTATTTATGCTTTGTCTACGCATTGATTTCAATGTAAAACTTCCATTTTAACTACCCAGTCATGGTTAGTTGCTAAAAGTTGGAAAGGTTCATACTTTTTTCATGTTTTTTGGTGGTTTTTCATATTCACCAAAAACATGGTTTTCGTCTAAGTTCGTGAAAACAGTATTGATTATCTTGATAAAAGCACGAAAAAGGGCGTTTATGGGCAGCATGGTGTAACCAGACATGGTTTGCAATCATTATTTGATACATTTAGCTTGAAATTCATATGAATTTGTAAAATAACATAAAATTACATAGTTAAGCCACAAACGACAATTCCAATGCCGACTTGTTGTACTTTGTATTCACGGTTTCTGAGTAGAGGGGCTATGACCACGCATGGAATTTAACTCTGTGTGCGTCGACTGCAAGCTATTCTATTATTTATTGAATGCGCAAAAGCGCTATCAAATCAGTAAATTCAGTTCCAATCATAAAGAGTACTAGATAGTCTCCTTCTGCACCAGTGCGTGTAAAGGCAGACGAGCTTACAGTTTAATTCTCACGTTTGATTTCCGTGATAAGTGCGATCAATTCGATTGTTCCAATCGTTTCTCGAGCTTGCAATTATCGAAGCAAATATACCAACAAGAAAGCAAGATGAAGGCCGTGTTTTTGTGTGTACTCGGCGCAATTCTAGTGGCAAACAGCTACGCCATGAAATGTAAGTATTGCATTACATTTATCTACATATTACCTCAACAATTTTGCTTAAATATACGTCTCATGCAATCGTGATTGCGACCATGCTA
This sequence comes from Aleochara sp. GC000083, assembly GCA_030264555.1. NCBI lineage: Eukaryota > Metazoa > Arthropoda > Insecta > Coleoptera > Staphylinidae > Aleochara > Aleochara sp. GC000083. The sequence goes on along the minus strand of JARJDZ010009139.1, from coordinate 2,351 downwards.
ATGGATAATTCTGAACAGGTGAATTCACGAGCGCAGATCCTCGCGATTTCAAGAATTTCGCCAACATGACTGAGGGCTGTGTGGCTGCAACCAGGAAGCAAGTTGAGGAGGAGCTGAAAGCCTCCATCCAGTACTTGGCAATGGGTGCCTACTTCCTCAAGGATACCGTCAATCGGCCGGGATTTGGCAAGATGTTCATGCATTCTGCAACGGAAGAACGTGAGCACGCCATGAAGTTGATCTCTTACTTGCTCATGAGAGGTGATCTTACCAAGGATGTCAGCAAGCTGATCAAGCAAAATGTAAGTTAGCAAGTCTCCTTACCAGGTTAGATAAGAAACTCATTGTTTTGGGCTCTTAGTACTTGCCTGAGAAACGTGAATGGGAAGATGGTTTGGCTGCCTTGAAGGATGCCCTTGAATTGGAAGTTAAAGTTACCAACATGATTCGCAACCTGATTGCTGTCTGTGAACATGATGATGATGTTAATGATTACCATCTGGTTGACTATCTGACTGGGGAATTCCTTGAAGAACAGTACAAGGGCGAGCGGGAATTGGCTGGCAGGATTTCCACCCTCAATAAGATGAAGACCCAACATGGAAACCTTGGTGAATTCTTGTATGATAAGAAACTTTTGGACTAAATCCAATTATCAGTAAATTTAAGATATATTATGATTACTTTTCATTCCCTTTGATTGTTGGGGTTTGTGATATAAATAATGAGTGTTTTGTTAATATTACAATTGTAATTTGATACCTAATAGTGATGAAGTAAAATTATATTTCCTGATAAAGATAAACTGTTGTTTTGTTTAAACAATTTAATTATAAAAATGTAATAAACGCGCAAATTCTATGGCAAAATCGAACGTTTTGCTAGGAAATCTGCTTTATCGACCGATAGGGGACCTGTCACTTTGTTGATCACAAACTCGTGGGGGCGCTGAAGTCGTATATCAATTTTAGTTTTTCTCAAGGTCTTTATGTCATTGGAATTTCAGCCATTTTAGTGGCAGTTGTAAAATTAATAAATGTTTTATTATTAATTTGTGGCTTCAGAATCACAGTGTTTTTGCAGACTGCATTAGAAGTTGAAAAACTGGAAACAAAGTGTTTGTTGTGATGTGATATGTATCAGCGGAATTATTGCATCTCAGATGCCATGGTAGTTCTCCAAGCATGATAAACATAAGCACATACATTAATTGACTATCAGTACTCCTTATAAATTAATATTTGTAAATGCTTCTGTTTAGATGTTGGGCAGTGGAGTTCTTGCTCATGAACTGAAACTAGACTTGCCTATTCATGGATTAGATCCATAGGTAAAATCATATAAGTGATAAGAAAGTAGAGGGAACCTGGAAGTGCTTCTTCAATCTCTTGGTAGATCCTGGTGAAGGCATATAGGGCCTTCTCTGGCAGATGCAATTACCAAGCAGCTAATGTAAGTAATTCAATTTGTATTAGAGTTCATAATATTGTGCATTAGATTAATATAGTTTCCACATATATATCATACAAAATAAGTGTAAAGACCAGAAACTATTGCATCACCTGATGAATTTGTACAATTATATTCGTACAATTAAATTCCACATTTTTTTGGAGGGAATTATTTCTCCCTAATAATTTATATTTTGATTATATATGACTCATACCCTTTTGTTTTATTATAAATAACCGCGCCTGTTTGTTTTAAGTGTAGAAATAATTATATTATCAACATTTTCAAATTTTTCTCCAAAAAGAAGTGGAATAATGTTTATTGGGCAACAGCGCCACTAGTGGTCGGTCCGTGGCTGTTTCTGGAACTATTCTTCCTCCATTTTTATTTCGTGAGTTGCACACGCCCAAAATTCTCTATTTTCATTGTAATTCTGTACTTGAAATTGTAAAATTTTCCACCTAAGGTAATCTTTTGTCATCTAGGAGATCCTGGAGCAACATCAAATTATCATAAATAATGTAAGTGTAAAAATTGGTTTTTGTTTTAGAGCTTCAGGATGTCTGCCGATATGAACTTCTAGTGACTAGAGAGATTGGAGTGGCATCATTTGGGCAGTGTTGGACATTTTGCTGTAATCAATAAGGTATTGTGCAATCAATTTATTCTTGTGTGTTCACTGTGTGAACACATGGGTTATTATTTTTGCAGATTCTATGAGTGGTCCTAGTGTAGCCATTGTTTGATGGAGGTACTTTGGGCAGTGTGGGACATTTTGCTACAATCAATAAGGTATAGTGCAAACAATTTATTCTTGTGTGTTCAGTATGTGAATACATGTGTTATTATTATTTTTGCAAACCGCGGGAGTAAAGTAGGTACTTTATTCCCTCCACGTA
>JARJDZ010009137.1:0-15812 GCA_030264555.1 Aleochara sp. GC000083 | reverse complement strand
TTATATTTCTAATTTGAAAATTCGATTAATGAATTGTTATTTTTGATTATCATAAATTTAATTTTATACAATTATTTACTTTTGACGGTGTACTAGGCGTTTGCAAAAAAATCATGTTTTTCGAAATTTACTCTTACTTTGAATTCAACTGGACAAATATTAGAATAAAGTTTTAATGAATCTTACATATAGACACTTTTTATAATATTTTCTAGGTTCACATCTTGGCTATCCATGCAATTTACAGGAATTAAGAAATGGAAGCTAACACTGAAATATGCTATACATATTTTAGAAAATCCAGGATCATAAAACCAGAAACAAACCTTAATTTGGTTGTTTTTTTTTTATTATGGTGTGTTTTCTGCATCCTATTGAAATTTCTGAGGTGCAGATAATACCTTTTTCATTTTCACTCCGTCAACTGCTTGTTTCCATACGATACATAATTCTAATTACAATTTCCTCACTCATGAAAATATAACGTAGAGAATATAACACGTGGAGTAGAACAAAATATTAAAAGTATGTCACCCAATTACCCTGAATTACTGAAATGTTAAACAGTTCGTAATCATTTCGGCTCTTTCTGAACTCATCCTTAGGACTTAAAATTTAAGTTTGGCGTTCAAATATTCAGAAATTTAATGGGCGCAAGAAATCAATCCTTCCATTCCCTCGAATAATTGAAGACATAAATTCGAGTGAATGAAATATTTATTGGCATTTAGAGCCGAGTATAAATTCTTTTTATTTTCGCAGCTTTCAAGCAATGGAAAAAGGGATCATCCAAGAAGAGTACTTAATTCACTAAAGAGGCAGCAAAAAAGATTTCACCAAAAAACATGCACATATAATTAAAGTCAGCGTGAGTTAGAACCCATAATCTTCGATTTATTTCACTATAAATTTTTAACAAACAGGCCAACCGTCAGTTCCATAAATGGAATCGCAAAAACGTCACTGTTCAACATTTAATTGTGTAGGAGTAGAATAAGCATTGAAAATTTAATGATCTCATTTTTGATATTTTCTTTAATTCTGAACTACCGCAAATTTAAAATGTGTTGCAAAATATGAATCATGTCTTTTAATGATTTGCCAGCCATTTAACATATTGATCGACAACCTTGAGAATTTTGTAAAATATATCTTTCATTGCTAGGACAATTGGAAATTACGTTTGCCTCTGGGGAACAACTATCTAAATGACCATTCTGCTACCCTTCATTATTCAAATATTCGCTAGGGTAAAATTGACTTTCAAATACTATTAAATCCCCGATCACAATTAGTTTGTCCTACATGCAAACGAGCCTTCGGCTTAGGACTCCTTGCAATAAAACTAACCTTTCTACGCAAATTACTGTTTGCTGATGTGTGCTTCTTTGAGTCTGATAGGACCCTCATTAATTTCCTGGAGTAGACTCGGCGATATTGAACTCATAGCATTCAAAAGTAAAAGGGAATATTTGTAATGACTGGAACCAGTTGGTTTGATTTCCTTGAACGATGTTTTTTTTTTTTCAAATACAAATTGTACCCGCATCTTTCAATGGAAAGAAGATGAAAGCAAATTTATATAAATACAGAATTTTCAGGATATCATTTCCTACCTCAAATATTGAAATTTCACTGAATTGAACGTGCAGAGAATAATATTTCTGTTGAAAACACAAACCTAAAAATATCATTAGTCGCTATGTTATCAAGTTTATCAAATGTAAATTTGAAGACACATTCTACATTATTCTTTATTTGCAAATGATGAAACTAAAGGAATGCTATCCTTGATTTTAGGCTCTCATTTTGCAAAACGATTTGCATGCAGATGAAAGTTCATCTTGGTGTTATGTCGGTTTTTCTTTTGCATTATAATTGGTCCCTCATTTTTTATTCATTATATATATGTTATTCTTTAATTAAGTTTTGTGTATAATTGGATTTTTGGTGATTTATTTTTCACCTTGAGATTTTTTGAAAAATATCCCAAATACTCTTCAAAATATATGTTCAGATTTATTTTCATTAACTGGGAATTAATTTCGAGAATAAGATACTCCATTGAATAATGGATCAATATTGAGCATTAGTCACCAATGAGCAATAAATTGTTCTAAGGAAATGCTTTATTTCTGGGAAATGATATAATTGTTCTAGATTAAATTTCCGGATAATTCTAATGCGTAATTATACTTGTAAGAATTTAACTTCTTAGGAATATTCTGAAATAATCAACATGTAACATTCAACAAACGCAAATCTTCTGCATGAAACATATCTTTACTAAAAGAACTTTCGTTTAAAGGATAATCAACTCTTTGTATCATAACTTTTGTTATAATTACTGCTAATTTATTATTCAAATAAAATGCAACCTTTTATGTTAAACTTTATATATGCTCTATAAGATTGACATATTTCTGGACTTTCTTAACAGTAGATTCTTCTTCGACAACTGATAATATAGAGATTATAAAAATTCACTCTATGATCTTGGTATTAAATCTGGACATATGTATGTTAAATTTGGTAAATATAATTTTATTAAATTTAGTACTAAATAACTGTAACAAGTGAAATACAACAAATAATGTATAGTGATATTAGTTTATTGAAGATATTCGTAAATTATTAATCAGTCAAAACCAAAAACCTAATGAAATACAAGGAATTATTAGAAAGTATGAAATTTTATTCTTTTCGACTTCCAAGTCAATATGACGAAAAGTAATCGACATGCGAAAAAATGAAGACCGCTTTCTACTACTTTTTGATGTCCTAATTGAATATAATATCAAATTCTGAATTGAGAAAATCTATAATTTTTGCGGAATGACACACAAACACACATAGCTAAACTTTGTTTGGTGAAAATAGCGGGAGTATTTGCATGATATTATTGGGAAACAATGGATCACAGTAGCTTAAACTACAAAATTGTAATCAAATTTAGGTTTATTGTTAATTTTGTATTATTACCTTTGTCTTTTTTCATAAATTAGTGATAAAGAGTTAAAACATCTTGGAGTGCGCTAAAGCTGGTATTACCAAAACGAACTTTAGTTGCAAGTTTTAATTATTCTTTATAGGGTATACAAAAAACCAGGTTTGACGTTCTATTGAAATCCAAAATCATAATTGAAACATTCGATTTTTGAAATTTTCAAAATTTTTACTTTGGCCACCATTTCGACCTTGATCTTGAAGTGATATCAAAAAATGAAGGTCACTTGATAAAGCTCTATCCGAATCTGTTTCCCAAATTTCAAAATTCTAAGTTCCATGTCAAATGAACAGACCGACGGACATCAATTTTAAAAACGAACTAAAGTTCGTTGATTAGGATCATAAGTAGATAAAACTTGAATAATCGCTTTTAAAAATTACGTTAATCCTTTTTACATTTACCTATCATTTACGTTGTTGTTGGTACTGACATTGGATATCACTTGATATTTTGGCTAAAAATATCTTCGCAATAATTACTAAAATATCACATATGACACACAAAATTAATCCAGAAAATTTACCCAGTTTTGACAAATCCTTAAAATAGGGGAGTTAAAGTGGTGTACACAATAACTGAAACACCCTGTAACTTGTACATATAAACTTTTCAATTTTTTTGGGTTTCTGTTTTTATCATATTATTCGAAATCAACTTGCGGTGTATTTTATCATTTGTTCTGAAAATATACACTGGGTACTTTTCGAATCTCATGTATTGTTCGTTTTATGAATAGATTTCATTCCAGGGTTCCGCTTTAGATTTGTTGCACTCGCAGTTGTGAACATCCACAGAATGTGTCTGCTATAGACAAAGGCTGGTGGCCGTTCATTCAAGTTGTGGCGGTTTGTTGTTGTACCTACCCGCCCGAACATACATACATACTATATGGTTGTTTGATATATGCTTGACAGGCAAACAGGCATTCGCATTCCATTCTCCCAATATTTTATGTTTCGCATTTGATGCCACAAATGCCCCATTTTCGGCGTGTTAGTGCGACGATGGCGTTGGCAGTAACTGCTCAGTTTCGATGGAATTCCATGCGCATCGTTTGTTGTATTTTGCATTGTCACATTGTGCATATGAATGATTTCTCGTCGCATGGAATATGAAATCCAAAATGCTAACTCGTACTTTTTGATATGCCACTTTTTTATTTATTACTCTCATCTTTATGAAGATCAATGGATCATTTTAAATGATATACCTAAATCCCTAGTTAAAAAATTGCGTGAACGTTGCACTTTCTAATAGGAAGTCCCTTTGGAAAAGCTCCAGAAGGGTAATTAACATGAGTTGACCCATCATTGAAACGTCAAGTGGCAATTCACAAGAATTTGCTAAAGTTTCTAAGATCAAGAAGTAGCGTTGAATGAACACATTCATTAAAACTGAATAATTTAAAAGTGGGAATACACGAACTTGCGAAATCTACATTTACTGCTAATGTGCAAATATCTCGACTTTAGTGTTTAATTGAACAAGGCAGCTTCTAAAAATACACTTACAACATGAATTTTGTACTGGAGATTGTCACATCAGAGTATTCTACACCTTTTCCAATTGTATATTACAGGGATTATATTTCAAGGTTTGTAATTCGGATTTATTAAATGTAATTGGGAAAGTATCAATTGATATTTAGAATTGTGAATTTTATTTCAGAAAAGGTCGTGTTATTCGAAATCATGAAATACAGAAAATGTCATTTGTGATTCAGAAAGCGTGAATTATTATTCAGAAATGGTGTAAATAAAATTTAGATTGTTTTTACGATAAAATGAATTGGACAATAATCAACTATCCATAGCAACTGAATTCACATTAAAATTGAATAGCACTAATCTGAAGAGCATTTGATCTTTTCCGAATTTCATTTGATGTAATCTCAATTACATTCAATTAAACTGAAATACAACTGATGCTTTCTCAATTTCATATAATAATTCTGATTACATTTGTGTTTTTCTGAATTACACATATTATACTTTGTGAGTTACAACTGGAAAAGGTGTAGATATGCTGGCAGCACATCAGGTTTTTTTTTTGCTCTAAATAACTGTTATTGTAGTTTCGTCAATAACGTCATTTTGTCTATACTTTATTATATGTTAACTAAATTAATTATTACCAGAATGATACATTCAATTACATGTAACAATGTAGATGCTGAATCTTTTGGCTTTGGACTTACTTGTATTGTTGATCATATTTTAAGCGATTTCTACAGTTTTCTGCCTCTGTAATTACCAACATAATGTTTAAGAAATTCATTCAAACTGATAAAGATACTGTCATTTGCCAGAAAAGCTGCAGTACTTTCGGTTCTTATAAAATTGCAATTTTAATCCTTTCAATAATTATCCTGCAGGATTCCATTTCGGTTTAACGTTAGGAATATGTTAATTAATCAAGCCAATATATAATACAGGTAAATCATGAATTATAGCCAATTTTAGTGTCTATTTTTAAAGGACTATTATTATTAAACATTATCATCATTAAACTTCAATATAAAAGTCTCTGTGCATTTCACTGCAGAATTTTGTTTTAAAAGACGGTATTTGCAAGTAAAACTAAGAACATGCAGTGATCCGTAAAATGGTACAATGCCATATCCTGAAAACTAGAGCTGATGTAAAAATCTTTTCGCAGATTTGAAATCAGCACAACAGGAAGAATAAGGATCAGTTGAAAAATCTCGGGCATCAGAAAAAATAATTCTTTTGAATCCAGTAATATCATTCGATAAATCCTATATGATATTTGTATCTACTGATATTCTTTCTGCAAATATCTTTGTTTGTGCTTCCAAATATATCATAACAGGAAATGAACCAATAATGATACCCATGTTTAGTAATAAAAAAACATATGTTGGAAAAGATCTTAAAACAAGGAATAAGGTGTGTATATGATTATTATGGCTATATCTGAATATATTCGGCAAATTGATCAAAAATTATAATTGTTAGTTTTCACTTTTGCGGTTTGATGCATGAAACAATTGATTAGCTAATGTTATAGTATCCAATTTATCGATTACTACTCATTTCAGATCTCGTCACTGGTGGAAACCCATGGGAGTGCTGGCGGTTTGCGGGCATCGGCTGTGGCCCGTGTGGGTCAAGCGGTTAATGTGGCTGTTGACAGATTTGTAACTGTCGGTGAGACGATCGCCGATGATTACGTAGAAGTTCGCCAGGGGATGTTTGAAGCATGCAAGGAAGCCAGACAAGCAGGTTTGCAATTAATTTCCTAATTTATGTCTTATAAACTTAAATCGTTTTTAAATCAGAACCACCTTCACTTCTTACCGTCCAACCATTTAACGTCTTTTTCATCCAGGATCTATAGTTCCTAGTTGTATTTATTTGGACAAAAAATTATGATATTCGCTATCACATATATAAAATTAATAGTTATTAAAATAGTGACAGTGCTTTAAATATTGAAATGAAAGTTTTAAACTTTCATTTTGAATTTTAACTTGAGCATTCCACAGATAATTGATTACATTTTGGCCCTGCAAGAAGGACAAAATGGAAAATTTAATTAGAAATCATTAATCAAATTTTATTACCATACTCGTTTTTTATATCTGAAATTTATATCTGCAAGTTCAATGAAGTTCTAAAATTCTTCGAAAATTCTAAAAACCTAGTTTTCGTATAATAAACGAATGCTTTATTAAATTATGTATTGACGATGTATTGAGGTAAAACAGTAAGATATATCGAAAATGCTGCTTATCGCTATCCATATTTAACAGGCTGGTACCAACCAAAAACTACTGTACAGAATTAATTTGAATTTTTCACACATAAACCTTGCTATATGAGTTGTCAAATGATATTAAATATTCTAAGATAACGTGTAAAGTAGGGTGCATAAAATACAATTAAATCCTCCGTTGGGAAAAAAACGAAATGACGTTCCGAACAACCCAATAATAACTATTCTTTGCATATTTTTCTATTCAATTTTCTTAGATTATCTATCCACAATGATATTTTTATTATACAGGAAGCGCAATTGAACGTATTTGTGAAGAAGCTGATGTCGATGTTAGCTCCGATCGGTCAACATTGGTGAGAGAAGCGAGATGTCTTCTGGGTGCTATTACAAGAGTTTTATTACTTGCGGATATTGTTGTCGTCAAACAGTTGCTCCTAGCTAAAGACAAGGTACTATTCAACTCTTTGTTTCCTATATTTCATTCATATATTGTTTCCATTTGTAAAAATAAATTTTCTGGGTCTTCCATCAAAGATGCAACCTTTATTTCAGAAATGAGCTCTTCTCGATTAGCGAAATAATATGACATTTTATCACAGGTCCAACGCAGTTTAGATCGACTAGAATCAGTGAACAACTTCACAGAGTTCGTGAAAGCTTTCAGCCAGTTCGGATCGGAAATGGTCGAATTGGCGCACCTTACCGGAGATAGACAGAACGATTTAAAGGATGAGAGACGAAGAGCTCAAATGGCTGCAGCAAGACAAGTGCTTGAGCGTTCCACCATGATGCTTCTAACATCAAGCAAAGTAAGAGCTCTTACCAAACTATCCAAAGAAACTCAAGAATCCTATGTTAGATGTTACAAATTAGATAGAGGTAGTCCTTAATTTGCTCTCTAATTCAATTAAAGATCAACGAAAATCATCAAACTTCTTGATTGATTGATTTACGTTATTTATTTGATTTCAACACTATGAGGTCGATAAATGAGAACGAGGATAGCAAATAGCATCAATTTATCCTGTATAATTTACTTTTGGATTGGGACATTTTTTCCTGCACAGGTCACATTTTGTATAACATATGTGAGTCCATATTAGCGACAGCACAATTTGTGTTATAAGGTGGACATTCGGCTAATGTTAGTAATCCATTTTCTTGGCTTCAGGCGACATTACGACATCCGGAAAGTGCGACCGCGCGTGAAAATCGAGACACCGTTTTTTGTCAAATGCGACGCGCTATGGATCTCATCCATTTCGTCGTTAAGGACGGTGTGCTAAATTGTTCGACTGATACTTCACCGCCATCACACAAAGACGACGCAGACATTGAACGCGGCACATTTCATTCATGCATGCGAAATTTCCAGCATCTCCTCGAGCTCAGTCGTGTTGCCTTAGGTACGTACCGAATGGCAATTATTTGGATTGGAATTAATTGTACGCTCTTGTTTAGACGGTTCATGTCATGATACACTGTCGAGTGCTCTAGACTCCGTACTTGAACGAACTCAGGACTTCACAGACAGTGCCTATACCAGTCATGAGCATCGGCAAGCTATCCTGGATACAAGCGACCGACTGCGAAATGAATTGGACCATTTGATAGGATTATGCGCCAATGTGGTAAATGAATACAATGATTTTCTACAAAGTATTCTCCAGCTCTCATCTTGTTTAGATACTTTTCTAGTTTTCTTTCTTGTTTTAAAGCTCTTTTATGCGTTTACTTTAGATGGGATTCGAAGGAGCTGCAGACTGTCCCGAACTTGATTCCTGCGTATCAGCAACTATATCTGCAGCGAAGGATCTCTCAAGACACTTGGCTTCTGCAGCCTTGCAACAGGCGCAAGAATTAAGTGTAGCTACAAAACATAGTCAGGAACTCGTAACTTCCATACGGCAACAAGCTTTACTTGAAGAACCGGACCGATTTCATCACACATCCGATTCCTTTCACGACTCCATCGATCACATTCTTGAAGTAGGCCATCTATTTTATATACATTGTATTTTCTAACATCTTACATAAACGTAGAGTTATTAACAAAGTACAAAATTTAATTTTTGCAGGTATGTAAATTACTGCGACATGTAGCTGAATCGGAAAATCTTCAAGTATCGGCACGCTTCATCGAAATCAATTTGCGTGTCTACGGACCACAGGTAACATCGTTGCAGCTATTCGTTGGTGTTCAACTGAAGCTATCCCATTCTTGCAGGTTATTACGGCAGCTAAAACGTTAGCAAGTTATCCAGGCAGCAAGATCGCACAGGAAAACTTGGAAGTTTTTACCGATATGTATCAATGGCTCGTTTCCGATGTGACAGCAATTGTAAAGGATGTTCTGGATGCTAGTCACGTAAAACCGGAAAAGCAAGTTTACATGTCGCTGCCACGACCCGGAGTACGATAAAATACTATCGATGCATTCAATTTACTTCATGCTGTACTTTTCTTCCTGCAGAAACATGGTACAACGTCGAAGCCATTGAAGGCCGTGCGCCTTGATTCCGAAGAACAGGCGAAAATTGCCAAGTCTGGTCTTGAAATGAAGCTGGCCACGAACGAAATGGACGCCGAAACTGATAAGTGGCAAGAAAGTAGTGCTCAAATGGAGGAAAATAATGACATCGTCAAACGGGCAAAGAATATGTCCTCGATGGCTTTCTCAATGTATCAGTTCACCAAGGGAGAAGGCGAGCTAAAAACAACTCAGGATCTTTTTACACAAGCGGAGTATTTTGCCGAAGAGGCGAATCGCTTATATAAAGTTATTAGACAATTTAGTTATCAGGTAAACGGATATTTTACTCTGCAGTTTCAGATAACTCACGGAATTTATTTGTAGGTGCCTGGCGGAGACAAAAAGAAGGAACTTCTAGAACACCTAGATAAAGTACCAACTTATGTTCAACGACTACAGTTTAGTGTTAAGGATCATACAGTTGGTAAAGCTGCCACGTTTACAAAAGTGGATAACGTTATCACTGAAACTAAAAATCTTATGAACGTTATTTCCAAAGTAGTCACAACTTGCTTCGAATGCGCGACAAAGGTAAGAAGCTTTATTCAATTGGTTATCTTTATCATGATTACATTACAACACAATTAGAAGCCTACATAAAATATTATGTATTATGTATATTACCACCTAGTTTGGACTTGTCATGCCTCAGAGGGTTCGTTTTCCATGCACAACCCAAAGCGGAATTCATCTACCACTACAGTTAAGCCCACAAACTTTGCAACGGATATCAACGTATAGAGACTATTCAACGTTGCCAAGAAAATCGCGGTGATATTATGTAATTTAGTATGGTCTTAAACGTAATCCTACTTAAGAAGCTAACATGAGCGAAATTGCAAGTGGACTTGCCAATTATCCTAACGCTTCGCTGTTAAAACATTATTAAACATACTTAAGATTTTATAGCTGCTTACGATTTTAATACAATATTTTGTTATAGTACAAGCTCGACTTCAACAGCGGCTGCGGTGCAGGAGGCCGTGGAGCTGGAGGAGACGGAGGAGCATCCAGTGGGAGCGGAGGTAGCGGCGATAATAAAGGCGGAGGAGGCACAGGCTCGGATCAGAGTTTATGACAAATGGGGATGTCCCGGCGCAACAAGGGAGACTCGAGACGCACTCGGGTCTCCTTCTTGTTGTTCTAGGGACATCGAAGATGCCAACATACAACAACACAACTCTATCCAGTTGCTTCCTACTTTTTGATGTTGCGAATATGAATGCGCTCACTACTAATCTAGTTTACGCTCTCAGACAACTGTCACCTTTCTTACGCAAATCTGCATTTGGCACACACGCATTCAGCTATCAAAGCCGAAGGAGAGATGTGACTGACAAAGCAAATCGTTATTCCTATATTAAGAACATAATCTTACGCGCTTACCGTTCAATTTCAATTCGATTTCCGCGCCTGTTTTCCTCATTTCGTAAATGTTGCTAGATTATTCGCTTTGTCTGAAGAGACAATAGGACCACCATAACATAATAATATAAGAGTAATAATAAAAACTAAGTACAAAAAGTTCGAGCATCCAATAAAGTGTAAACATAGTCTCGAATGCGTTGCGCGATGATTGAATGATTTTCGGTGAACGATTTTCCTACAATTGCTATTGTAAAATAGCATTGCTTCATTACATTTTATTTAAAAATTTGTTATGCAATTGACACTTTGTTAAGAAATGTTATTAATTAACTTAATGGAATGAATGTACGAATGATGACAAAATTCAATTCTTCATTAAATTGTTGATCCAGTGCTTAGGAAGTAAAAGATTTACCTATTTCAAAATTTAGCAGGACAATTCCTCTTGACCGGACCAAATGCTTCTTATTTTTTTGTTCTTAGAAATTCCGATTAATTGCTTACTTGTTCATCATTCGTACATCAGATGTAAGGTGTACTAATATTGGATACATGGTATTATAAAACAATCATAAAAATGACTGTAAAACTAGCTGATAATCTATAATAGGGACGTACATAACCCAATCATTTATGTAAGCTATTTAATAACAATGACGCTGATTTTATGATATTCATATAAACCATGATGCAAATCAATCAGATGTAAGTAATTTTATTATATGTAATTAGATAATGACAAACAAACACTTTTATATTTTTTGTATAAATAGTGTAGTCCTTGATTTCGATCTCATATATTTTAGAAAAATGAGAATATTTGTATTCCGGTAAAAATGCTGTCGATAGAGAATGTTATTATTCTGAATGTTAAGATTCGTTACAAATGTTATTTTTTATTGAATCGAAATAGAATGTGCGTGTGCAATCATCATTACTTACTGTTGGCTGATTACTTAAGGCCTAATTATCGTACACAACTATATAATTCTTAACTACCTTTACGAGGAAAAGATTTTAATGGTAATCCAGTACACCAATTTTTGAAATCCAAATCGATGTATGCAACTGCCCACGTTTCACTCAAGATTTATCAATAATGTACAGCGTACAAATTCTAGATATTGACACTATTTTCAAATGTGGATAATTGCCCACACTACTATCAAATCTTTTTTAAACAAGTTGATTTTTCTATGTATAATATTTGCACTAGTATAGTTTTATTATCTTACAACAAGATTTTTGTTTAAATAGTGCAAGAAATCGTTGCAGGAAATCTTAGATAGGCATTAAATGATCTGATGAATGTTAGTATAGTTTGTAATTACAATTAGTTAGATTTTAAATAATTAATAGATTTGATAACGATTAAGTTTCGTTGTCAATTGTTTATTTTAACTTCATCTGATTACAAATTTCCTGGAAGTTTTCTAACAGTTTCGAGTATAATTCCAGAATATTTCATGTAGGGCCGTTTCTGGAGCTGATAGTAAATGTACCTCCAACTTGAACTGCGGATATAAAAGGCGGTTAGAAACTTATCCCAACTGGGAATGCTTATATGTTTAGAGAAAGCTTTTTAACTTATTCGAAAAAGGATATCCGAGAGGTGGCTGGTGGCTGGTTACACGGAACGGCCATTTAAATAATTTTTCAATCTAATATATTTGTTTGAATGCCCAAGGTTTGTGATTTAGAGATCATTAGTATTAATTAAAATGTGACATATTTTCATGAACCAGTAGACAAAATTTAGATTTTTTACCTTAAAATAATTAAAGTATTACTATTAACTATTGTTATAATAATAAATTTAGCATTTATTGGAACATTAACACAATGTCCTTTCTGCATGCAAATGTGATTAAAAATGACATGTGATGATTAGTTATATAATAAATTTTAAAATGATAGCTTTTTCATATTATTGCAATAGTTAGATTTATATTACAAACTAGTCGTTTTGTTTATAATTAGCTTGCAAATTTTAAAGTGGTCAACCGATCTAAATCCAAATTATTTCCTTATTAATATCAACATTATTTCGAATCCATCTACATCTTTTCTAATTGTAATTCAGAAACAATGAATTATATTTCAGAAAAGAAGAAATGTAATTAGGATTTGTTAAATGAAATTGGGGAAGTATCAAATGAATTTCCGAATTGTTATTCAGAAATTG
This sequence comes from Aleochara sp. GC000083, assembly GCA_030264555.1. NCBI lineage: Eukaryota > Metazoa > Arthropoda > Insecta > Coleoptera > Staphylinidae > Aleochara > Aleochara sp. GC000083. The sequence goes on along the minus strand of JARJDZ010009137.1, from coordinate 2,975 downwards.
TCATTTGAAGTTGATTTAAGTAGTATTTATAAATTATTCTCAATCAACGCTTATACTTTCTGAATTATATGTGCCAAATCTGAATAACAACTAAAGCAAGTTGAATAACAAAATTGGATTACATTTGCTGTTCGCCTAAGTTCAACTTACCAATTTGAATTTCAATTTATACTCTCAGAATTATTAATCCATGATATTGTTATGGATAAAATTATCCTTGCAAGGGTCATTAAAACGACATGTGAAAAAAGTCGAGTCATCAAGTCATTTTATTCGTTAAATTAAATAGCAAATTGCAAATTATATATAGTTACCTTAAAACACATCAATCACTTAGTAAAATTTTTAGAGTATAAACATTCAAATTACTGTACGTTGACAACCGCTCAAATATCCGATAGAGCTAAAACGCTCAAAAATATCATGCAATGAAATCCCGCTCACTTTCATAACAAGTTAACACATTTTGAAGAAGTCAACGAACAAACAAATAAAGTACAGATAACAACATTTTATCACTGGAATAAATGTGCAACCATGCAGAAGATCACCGAATCGTTTCGTTCCACGCTACACATCATATTTGCGGCTGAATGAAACGACCATAGGTCATATTTAACAAATTACTCGCCGGATCTTGGACGGGCGGTGGCATCGCAAAGAAGTTGTACGCCGGCAATGAGAAATTAGGCGGAAAAAAGAGTTGTGGATGCGGCGATATTGGCGACAGGGACGCCAGCATCGGAGAAATATCTCCCGGTGAAAGCACAAAGGATGACTTCCTCGTGGGCGGCAAATGCATTGGTGGAGGACAGCTCGGGGAGTTCACGAAGATCATGGGGCTCGTAGGATACATAGCGAACTCCTCGTGATGTTGATGATAGCGTTGCAATTGCACAACAGCAGCTGCCCGTTGGGTTTCACCCCATCGATTCCTAGCAAGATCTTGAGCCGTTTTGCCATTCGAATTGCAGACGTTCGGATCGGCGCCCTTCGATAGCAGAAGATTAAAAAAGATGGGGTTGTCGTTCAGTGCGGCATACATCAACGGACTCATATCTGAATCCATTTCTAGAGCACATGGATTGAAGGATTTTGTCAAGAGAAATTCCAAGATGCGAGCATGATTGAAGAGCATGGCGATTGCCAGTGGTGAAACGAAAGCCTCCATGGCCTTCACGGATACGCCGCCGACGAGAAGATGCTTTAAAATGTACTGTACCACGTGCAGGTTTCCGGATGCCACGGCCAATTCGAATGCGTTAGCATCTTATGGGATAATAAACCACATGGTAAATAACTACATTCATGATTTGTTTTTACCTCACCTTTAAACTTACCATATTTGCTACGTTTTGTTGCATCCGCCCGCTTCTCCAAAAGGACTTTCACCGCTTCCAGATGTCCGTGGCGAGCGGCGACCATCAGTGGTGTCCAGCCATAGATATTTTGCACGTCGATTTTCAAGCCATCCTCTAGCTTCTTTAATTTTTCATAATGATCATGTGCTGCAAACACGTGAAGATTCGTATTTTTGTCTTCGTCAATAACACTTATCGCAGATATGATCCCCGTTTCCTCTTTGTCATTAGCCATTTTATGTATATTTGTTTGGTCAATTTAATATATTCTTAACTCGTCGACAGTTCCACACTTACTGACTTTTATTTAAGGCATTTTGCCAAAAACTATTGTGTTCTGATAAAATATGCAGTTCTCGTTGGAGGATCGGGTTTCGATGATAAGAAATATTTAACATGAACAATATTGCGAAAACAAAACTTGAAATTTTCAATTCAAACTCAAATAAACCATATTTTACGACGGTTTGCACAAAACTTAATACATGATTAATCAATGATTAATAATTGCTTACCTGGTTGTGGATTTTTAATTGATGATGTATATCGGTCGATAGATATTAAAATATATCAGAAATTAATAAAATTAAGAATTGAAGAAAATTTTCAGCAATTAATTTTCATGCGAATAATGAATTATCCTTATTCCCGCCACATTGAGTATCAACGCTATCTATAAGATTCACTCGAACTACATGATGACCTTCAGCTCTGAACTTGGGAACTGGATTGATTCCTATATTCGACATTCTGCAGCAAATATTAAGGTATTTTGTAAACATTTAATTCTTGAATATGCAAGTTGACCTGGGCGCCAAAAATTAGGGGCGCCATTGCTTTTCTACAAAATTTTCATTTTTTTGCCATTGGAAGGGGCGCCTTCAAGTTTGAAGTCATTTTTGATCTGGGCGCTGCAGCACCTCGGGCCGGCCCTCGATTCACCATATGCACAAATGACCTATTTTTTATTTTCCCAGAATCTGTGAGTATAGTTAAAGTCGCTATTGCATTATGGAGGAACAAAAGACAGTGTTGGACATCTAGCTGTAATTATTAAGATATTTTGTAATCAATTTATTCTTGTGCAATCATTATATGAGCACATGTCCTATTAAAATTGCAATTGCATGATGGAGGATGTTTAGGCAGCGTTGGACATTTTACTGCAGTTTATAAGGTATTTTGTAAACAATTTAATCCTTTATATTTCACTGCGCAATAATTAAATTGTTATTCCATGGTTACCAGATCTGTAAAGTTACTCATTATGCCCTCCAGGGCGTTGATTACTCCCGCACGGGCGTTATGACTTGATTACTCCCGCGCGGACGTAATGACTTCTTGATTACGCCCGCGCGGGCGTTATGACTTGATTACGCCCGCGGGCGTTAGATATGATTACTATCTACTATACTAACTTCCAAATTTTACTCATTCTGGCGGGTTTGTCATGTGACATGAAACCATAGACTACTAATAAATATAGACAAGCAACTTCCACGCCTTCTGCTGAATTTTTTTAGATTGGTTAACCTGGACACCACCAGCACTAGTGGCGCTGATGTAGATTATGCAATGCTGGCAGGTTTTTTTAAATTTACATTGATTTTACTG
>JARJDZ010009126.1:0-17850 GCA_030264555.1 Aleochara sp. GC000083 | reverse complement strand
ATAAAAGCGCATTCAAAGGATTTGCGGAAATACGGGTCGCTTTAATGTATAACATAAGAGTTTAATTACCATCATCATCTTGTCATGCGCGTAGTTATCCTGCATAATAAGGAGGAACAATACAAGCCATTAAGTTATATCGCTCGACCCAAAGAAGAGAACCTGGAGAATTATCTAACAAGGAGCCAAGAAGTCGCGAACCATCATCCAGGAATTATATGGGNGGTGGAGTTTATATTATGGGAAATCTTTTGCTGGTAGAATGCGATCTGTTATGGTGAGGCAACGATACGCATTAATTTAATTAATCGTTGCTCGAAATCGATTTATCATCTTTATTATTGACCATCGAGCACTGCGTACTCGCACTAGGCGCTAGGACTAGTTCTAAATAGTAATTTTTTAATAAGCATCTAGGTGTTATCGTTTCTACATGATATATGCACTTGGCAAGCTATCAATGATAGATTAGTTCATCTTTTTGTTCCAAATTAATAAATATCTCCTCTTCGTTCTTCCAAGGCATAAAATTTATTTATTGATTACTTGCACGAAGTCGTAACTCAAATTTAATTTTAACCCAGTAAAATTTAGTTGATATCTATATTAATGATAAATGAAATATCATTTTAATGAATTGTTTCTGGTAATTAAATTTCTAGAAAACAAAAACTATAATGTAAAAAGTATCGAATCCCATTTCATAATTTAATTTGGAAAATAAATGAGATCACCACATTTCCCCTAATAAAATTTATGACTCGTTCACTCGCTCATCTAGTTTATAGTGTGCATTGAGAGTGGTGATATCGTTCCGCAATCAATAAATTTGAATAAATTTGCCTTCAAATCGAGAAATTCTAGAAATTCTTCATCTTTAATGCGAACGTATTTGCTACCTCATAGAATACAACCTAGGAAATGTTATTTATTGATTGTATATATTGTAAATCTACCTGCTAATTAACTTAATTAAGTATATTGGCACACGAGGATTACTTGCTTGACTAAACTGATTACTTTATAGCATCATTGCAAGTTTATTTGATGTATTATTAAGTGCACATAAATTTGAGGCTTAGTTTTTTGGTCTAAAAATAAATTGCAGATGAAGAAATTGAGAGAAATTCTTGAATTATTTGAAAGATTTTTGTGGAATTGTTTGGGGAAAAGTTTTAATTAAAATTCCACTTTTCAGACATCATTCTATAAATTAAAAATTAATATTCATTATTCAGATGCAAAATGTAATAAATAATAATTAAAATTTTAGATTAAAAGATCCTAATCCAAGATTTTAAAAAATTTAAAATTCAGAATATTTGACTACTAGTTTATTCTTCCTCCTTAAATTTCTCTTTAATTATTTAGTTTTCACATCCAGACATTGAATTACATAATAAATAATAATTATCTACTGAATTGCATTTGGAAATAATACAAAATTTAGATTTCTTGATTACTACCTATCAACACTAGATTCTCATACTAATTCTATACTCAACACAAAATTTAATAACTTAATTTTCCATGCTTTTCTTCGTAATTTCCTCTATAATGACACATCGGGTGGTAATTCAATGTCCCATTATTTGTAATTTCCAAAGAAAATCTCTTAAGGAAGAATTTTTCTTGCTTGGTAAAAAATTAAATTAAATTAATAAAGTGACATCCTACACTCGTACTTTTCTAGAATTTATTAATATAACATCTCACGAACTACTGTTGAAAAAAACTAGCGCCTACTGTTTTTTATTCAATTAGTATAAGCTTATGAGTGTGCATTCATTAGAAATGGAAATGTAGAAATGGAGATGATTACGAATGATAAGTTTCTAGTCGTAAAAATCGGTAGCTGCTTCCTAACAGTTTTCTAACAGGTATAGTGAGCATTTTAAGATCAAATAAAGTGTCTTCCAACCGAAATATGAGTGCCTGCATACATTGAAAAATTAGTAAACTAAATCCAAGTCTGCAGCTCGATTCGAAGTAGAAAAGTTAGGAAACGTGTTTCTTGGAAATATTAATGAATTTAATTAATTTCGGTTTTAAATACTTGCTCTTAGTTACCCATCAGATACCTCTACTAGATAACACTAAAAATGCAGGCTTTGAACTAAACTATTTCTTAAAGAACTTCAATTTTTAACATCTTCAAAGATTTTTTTGATTCTATTAAATTCTATAAAATTGGTGTCTGGTTTAACAATATTTAGGATTGTCTCGTGCAGATAATTTTAGCAATCAGGTATATTTTTAAATCCACCCTATAAACTACCTAGTTTTTAACAGCACGTGAAAGAATTTGTGGAATAATGATTGAAAATCACCTGAAACCATCGGCAAAACTTTGGATCACTAGGAAAATGTTGGAAAACATATTTAATATTCCAAACCTGAAGCAGAATAATGACGCTTGATTTGAGCATTAGTAGCTAGTAATAGCACAGATGCGTTTTAACTTTATAAGGCCGCGAGTTATTAGCAAATTATGATTAAAAGGATTATTTCCACTTCAATTATTCGCATAATACGAGCATAATAAATTATCATGCAATTTCCGATTTTTGCAATAGAAAATCGATAAAACCAGTTTTCGCAATTAAAATCTATCTCAAAATTGTAATTTATTTTTTTGTACGTTGAATATCTTCGATTTGATGCTTTCGATACCCCCTGACGTTTTAATGAGTAATATAATGATGAGTTGGCCCCTGTATGAACGCAACTCGCACTAAACTATACTTATGAGTATGAGCGACTAGTGCGCGCCATGAAACAATTTGCATATTTCACTCATTTGTTACGTGGTTCGGTCATGCTGGAATTGAGGCCGGAGAGTGACTTTAGTAGCCTCATAAATATCGATGATGATATTTTCCAAATAAAATCAGCCACGCTTCGAACACTAACTCGTAAGTATGAGCGAGTTAAATATGTATAAAAGTCGATCGACTGGAGTCCAGAAATTGATGATGGTTCTAATAACGCATAATTTCTGATTTTCGTCGAGCATGGCGTGCATGTGTTGACATTCATGTAGTAGCATCCGATCAATCAATCAAAAGTGGAAGAAAAAATTTCGAAAAATTTCACACTAAATTTTTTTCTGTTGCTAATCCAATTTCCAGGTAAAAAATAAACAGAAAAGGCAATTTGTTGAATTATTCCTTGCAGAAAATACTGGAATTTTACATATTGACTATAAAATTTAATATTTTATCGATTCACACTAACACTAGGTGGATGTAGACTGCAGGGTGCATCGCTGCGAGAATGTATGGGTAAAATTCTAATGATATTATTCGCAATTATCCTCGCGGTTAAAGATTAAAATCTGCTCGATTTTCCCTGCTAAAATGCACGAGCTTGTGCTTTAAAAGCATTTGCACTCTCTTTTTTTCGCCCTTTTTTCGTCTTCTTTTTTTGGCTTTAGACTCTAATACCTTACTCCCTGCTTACTTACGGCTCACAGCTCAATGGCGGAATAATTTCGTATCGTGGAAAATCATAAATTATGCATTAAATAACCGAGCAAGTTTTCCATAACTTCCATCCTCTATATATTTTCCTTATAATGGTCCCCTCATCGTTCGTTAGTTAGAACTAAAGTTTCCATTTTTTTTTTGTTTCTTGTTTGATTTAATGTCGAAAACCTTAATTAATTTGGTAATTAGAAATCAATGTGGACTTAACCGTGCGTAACTCTTATAGCACTCATAAATTATGAAATTAATTTTGTGTCTCTTGGCTTTTGATCCATTGGCAATTTGTCATTGTCGTAATTAAGATTATTTGATGCAAGATTTAGATTTAGATTACGGCTTAAACTTAAAATAGCGGCTCCTTCTTATGTCTGTTTCTCAGCCAATGCCAAAGAATCTCCAACTGAGGCGTGAAAGATAAGAATCTTGAAGTTAATTTTACTTTTACATAGATATAGTTTGTTTATTAAGTTTACCAAGGATCCAAACTTTTTTCTTTGATAACAAAATAAGTTCTGAACGTCTTGAAATTTACGTTAATAATTTTCAAAACTTATTTGATGTAGCTTCAAGTAATTGATTCTAATTATCAATTTAAAATGTCAAATTTAAATTTTGATTTGATTAGCAAAACAGATCTTGTTAAACTACAAATATTTTGACAACGAACGAATCAAATTTTCTGAAATTAATGCAAAATACAGATAATTAAATGGTCTTTTAAATAATCTTTTAGGTTATTTCACATATCTTTGGGAAATAAATTTTTTTGATGCTCAAACTCAAACAAATTATATTACAATTTCATTATGTTTCAGTTAGATCACTGTATTTTCTGGATATCTATAACAGCATGATTGAATTATTCAAATTTTTAGAGATAATTACATTATCTATCAAATGAAAATTAAGATTATTTAATTTCCCTCTGTAATCACAAAAAATTTGGCTAGCAATTGAACCATTGAAACTCACAAGTTTTAACCTCAGAGTAATTAAAATTATTTTTTTTTAATTGTTGTTAATATATTTTAGTACAATTAAGGAATTTCAAAATAAAAAACATTTTAACACATTAAAGTTCCTAAGAGGAATTTGTCACCTAGAAATATTCTCCAAAAAAATAACACCTACATAAATTACCTAAAAACAAAGCTTCATATTTCCTTATTTGCATTAGTTATAGGTGAAAATTAAAATGTTCTAGTCGTTATCACACCGTGAAATCACTTGTCTCTTCATTATCAGCCATGTATATCTCTCTACAACATTCACGGTTCCATAAAATAATTATCATGTTCTAGAACATGATGGCCAGCACCAGCAAGTCCGATACACGAATTTAGCATTTTGTTAATTACAATTTTCCGTTTTCGGATTTTGTTGATTCATTAACGCTTCCATCCTTCCTATCCATCTCTTCCTCTCTTTCAGCCATTTGAACAGCGCGCCGATTCGATATGAGTGCATCACTTTAATTAATAAAGTTAATTATGTGAAAATGTTGTAAATAATGAAGTAGATTTTGTGGTTGGAGCCCTATGGACTAATGGATCTGGTGGTCCTCTTGTTGTCCCTTTCGCTGTTGCATCAAAGAACAACTTTCAAAAAGCCGAAACGTGTTCGACTACAGCTTTGATAGTTTCGATCGAATTACTGGACAAAAACAAAAGCCAAAATTCCGCAAATCATTTGCGTCAATTTAATGATTAAATTCAACGAGAGAAATTTGCTAGTAATTTGCTTATTGAAGAGTAATGACCACTAATTTGTGGTCGTATATAATTTGTAAATTAATTAAAATTTTAGAGGAAAATTATTTTTCATCATGTACCCTTTAAACTATTTAGTATTAGAAAATATTTCACTTGAAATTTTTTAACTTTTCAAATTTACATTTTCTTTTCGCACTATTAAGCATATAATAAATGAATACTATAAACTATCTAGTATCTAATGTTTAGTGATTAAAATTTGGAAAAGTATCATTTTATGTATCATTTTCAATGATATTTTCAGAACATAATATGCACATTTACTGTGAGTGATACAGCAATCAAGCCGAAAATATAACACTAACATTATTTACTTACTTCTTTCTCCATTTCTTGTTGGGTTCGTGTTTACACAACATTTGTCTGACCACAATAGCCGAATAATTTACGAGGAACCATCATGACATCTAATTTTTAATAATTTCCATTACCATCCTTCTGCCATGAGGCATTCGTACTTATGAGACCTAAGTGCGCATAGGAAAATCACCTAAAGTGCTTTAAATATTCCTCTTAAACTCTGAAATATTAATTTGTTGTTGGTATTTCTACCGGCGGCTGAACATGCAACCATAACGACCATGGTGCAACCAAATGAAATAGTTCTAATAAGCAACCGAAGAAATTTAGGCTCGAAAAAGAACTAATACTAACGAGAGCCAGTGGGCAAGTTAAGTGAATATTAGACGAAAAACGTTTTGTCTTCCTATACTCTATGACAAGATATCATTTACTTAATGTCTACTAAGCACTCATACTAATTTACAATACATAACACTTTTTGGACTGTTTTTTTGATGAATTTCATTGTACAATAAAATAAAGTAGAGAATCGACGATTCATCAAAATTGCAGTGGAGATGACGTTGAAATCTTTTTGGAAAACATGTGAAAACACGTGAAAACTCGAAGGTACAAATAACTCTTCAGATTGCTTCGCAATAAATCTGGAATACACTCGTCGAAGAATCGTGGTCTCGTAACGTGGAGGGAAGACAAGAACGACCATCGTTCACAAAGCGTAGTGAAAGCGTCCCGAAGAATCTCTTCTCTATACGTACACTACATACTAGCACTGTATGTCCTCTTCTGTAAGCTGGATGCTGGATGTTTAGACCGAGGAACGAATTTATTTCATGGTAAATTGAAAAGAACGATTCACTACTTCGACCCATCGCATGGAATTTAAAATCGACAATTCAACAATACACCCACGCACCAACACCAAAACGTATCCACCATTCGGGTCCATCCATCGACCAGAAGAGCGCCCAATGTGAAAGAAGAAAAAAATACAGATCTCGATAGTGCGATTCGAATCGAGGTTCTTTTCAAACGTGTTTTTTCGCTTTTTGTTGGCTTTCCCATTAGTTTTCAACTAAATTATCAACTGCAATTCAATTTCGAAATAAATTTAATTAAACGCACTGAATCCACAATTTTCGTCAATAATTTATTGACAAGTTAATGAAAATTAAATTGATTTCAATTCAATTATTGCTGTTTGTTTTTACACTTTTGTTGATAGCTTTGAAACTGGAGCATTCAAATAACAACTAAAAATTTAATCTGAAAGATGATAAAATTGACTTTTAAAGTGTTACATATTTTAGTAAATCTTTTTTTGAAAAAAGTAAAAAACTTTGTGGTTAATTTTGGAATTTCGTGAAATTGCAGTTATTTTAAAACCTTTTGGGAACTTTCAATGCCACATGAGAAAACAATAATTCAAGAATCCTAATGAGCCATTTTCAAGTGTTATTGACCAATTTACTGAACCAAACGACTTCGTTCTTCCCGTTGGATGCGATTGTTTTTCGGGAAAAGTGTAAGCACATGAGACTCGAGTGTTTTTAGCTTTTTGAAGCCAAATTTGCTTCCAATTTATTCGTCTCTGAAATCGCCCATCCAAAAACAAAATCAGACTCGAACTGATCTCCAAATATATTTATCCATCACTGCGGTGAAAAACACCATTACAAATCTAGCCCACTCTAACAATTCGGGAAGACTCTTCAAGAATTGTCACACAAATAGAACACATTGATCTACAAAGTGTTCATTGAAGTTTAACTATTTTTTCTAAGAGAGGATTCATAAGAAGGAAACACAGCAAATAATATTTTAAGAAAATTTTGAAGTAGGATTTGAAAAAGTTGAACTTCAAAGTGTAATGCAATCTTAGATTCGGATGGAAAGATTTAATTAAGCTCTGGATGAGGAAAAAATGGGCCTCGTGTATGGAATGGATAAAGTCGAAGGAAGACATATAATGCCTTCGTTAATAAGATAGATAACTGACTTAATGCGCTGAATTTATGATAATAGCGTTCCGCAGCGAAGCGTGAGCCGCACCGGGAAAATTAAAGAAAGTGCCAGCAACAGCAACAGGCTAAGAAAGAAAATAGAACGCCACTCTCTCCTCTTTCGGCCCAGACGCGGGCTCTTCATTTTAAAGGAATGTGGAACAGATTAAGAGCAAACCTGCACTCAGCCAGGAACTGTAAGCAAAGAGAGCAAGAACGAGGAAAGTTTATATAATCGCAAGTCCCCCAAGCCTAAAGCCATGGACAAAAAATGGTGCAAAGTCGAAGAAAGGAGGTAGAGGAACCAAAATACAAGAAGCAATAAGAGGAAATGAAAGTTATTGCTTGGTAAATGCGGAATTAATTGCTGAGTAGTCACCTAATTAGCTAAATGTTTGCATAATCACATCTTTCTAATATTTGATTAAAATCAGCAAAAAATTTGCATTGGAAACTACTTTTAGAAGTCATGTAATTCGATTCAGATTTATTGATGAAAATTGTGCAAATTTGAATTTCTAATAACACCTTGTTTGCATTTTTCCCGAAGAACTGAAGAAACTGAAGAAAGCTCACTTCCTGCAACGTATAATAATAGCAAAGTAGTCCTGGTACTCAGAGGGTAGTATTTTCCACATTCTAATCCTTTGGCGAAATTCCCTTAATGCAGACGTTAATTTACTTAACAGCCTTTTGCTACTATTATCCCTTTAACCCATCCTTCCTTCAGGATGCTTCTCTGTGTGCTTGTTGCGCCATTCGGGCGTTCACCGCTTCCGTTGGTTACTTAGTCGGTTTGGTGTTATGTTCTTAACCGAAACCTTCCATATCGCAAATATTCGCGCGCGCTGGGAGAGGTGTGCTCGCGATTTGCCGCCCCCCGAACTGGAGTGTGCTGCACACTCATTCCCATCCCCTGGACTCGCTGCTGTTCCACTCCCGGATCCATTGCCGCCATCAAACGATGGCAACGTTGGCGGGGGCGGCGGCACACTGTGTCTGCACATTTCGAACACAATGTACATTTGTGTGGATAATGGAGCGGCTACACAGCTGAAGACAACACCAACGAACAACAACATCATCATCCGCCAAAGAACTCCCAGCTAGCAAGTAGCGTTTTAATAGTATGCCTGGGGGCGGCAACCAGGACAATACTGAGGCAAATTGCACGAAGCTATTAACCTTTTAAGTACTTGGACTCATTGAAACGTACAAGGAATTTTTTTATGTTTCAACACTAAGGAATTGATTATTTCGTATTTGAGGCAATATGCCGCCCCCGTATTTTTTCAGAGCGGCGAATACGCCAAATCATTACTACTTTACTGATTGAAATGTATTATAAACTTGCTAGAATTTATTCAAATTTCTATCAAAATTTTAAATTTTGTGTCAAGAGTAAATTGCCGCCCCCGAGGAAATTTGAAGATTGTTACTGCCGCCGAATATAATATCTACTGTTAATTAATAAGTATTCCAAATTTGGTGATAATTGGTCAAGTAGTTTCGAAGATAATCGAATTTTAAATTTAGAACACCTAAAACAATAACAAATTAATTAATAACAATCAAAATGTTGTTTCAAAACATCCGTAATCAAACATAAATATAGATTAACCTCTAATAAATAAACGCTGAAAATTTGAATTAATTCGAACGATTAGTTTCTGAGATATAAATGAAAATGTATTGATAAAGTAAAAGAAATTTGCGCGGGAAATTTGAATTGGCGGCATCTTTTTGATTTTTTATGTCAATTTCCATAAAATTCTTTTTATGATTACTCGAAATGTAATGAACCGATTTTTATTATTAAAAAAGCAAATTAAAGGAAAAACTAATAGAGATTTCAACTTGTTTTCTTCACCGTTTTAAACGTAAATTACCAATAAAAATGAATAACTAGTTGAATTTTCTAATAAAGTTGACAAAATCATTGAAATTTTTATTTAAAAATTTCAGCTTTAAGGTTGTAATTTTTCTTTCATTTTTTTCTTATTCCAATGGGATTTTTTTATTTCCAAACTGTCAAACTAACTTGAAACAATATAAATACCAGAAATGGTACGAAACTGATTAAAACACGAACTTCCCTCGGTATTAATCACACAAAACGACCCATTTAAACATTTCCACAAACATTAGAGAAACATGCATCATACGCCTCGTCCTCTTGTTTTATCATCGAGCATAAGAAACAGTTGGCATGTCTGCCACCATATTTATTTAGACATGTTATTGTTTGAGGCGTTTCGTACCTAACCCAAAACTTAAACCGAAACCAAAAACGAACCAACGAAACAGCATCCAACGTCCTCCAACGTCCTCCAACGTACTCCATCGCCGCCCCAGTTTACGCCATTGCGGATTGCCCCCGGAGGCAAACCATCCAGGCTGGCTCATCCTGGATGCGCACCCATCGCACAATATAGGAAAATTACGCGACATTACTCGAAGATGAGGGAGGATGACGTCTCGAGGAACGGTTTTGTGTACTTTAAGTTATTCCGCGCGGCACGAGTTCTGTCTCGATTTCTGACTTAATGCTGATATCTCGGCTTACTTTCTGCGACGGTGTATGATGGGGGCGGCAGACTAAGCGTGCATATGGGGGCGGCGGCAAGATGACAACGAGACAGCCGCAATTTTGCTTCCTCATGCAGAAAGTACTCGCGCTGAACAAATAATCGGAGTTTGTAATTATCTCCAGTGTAATTGTCAAAGATTAAATATCTCTTCATATATGCCATGCTTATGATGAGGACTGATGGATAAATAGAAGGTTTAATTTTATTTTGTACTAGTCAAATAACTAATTTAATATTTCATAATTTTTTCTTTTAAATTTTCCTGGAAGAAACTGAAGTAAAAAGTACATCAAGGGAAACAAGAATATTTGATATATTTGACAATCAAAATAAGAACTTTTCATTTAATAATCTACTAAATAATTGTGTTAAACAGTAACTTCAATTATTCATAAATAATACAGAAGAAAAATCCACTTAATTACTGTGAAATTAAAAAAGTTTTGCTTCTTCTTTTAAAAAGTTACTTTTCAATACAACTTTTTGTTGTATCCTGACTAAACATTAAATATCATAGAAGAATATCAGTGTAAAATCTTGTTATTAGTAAATTATATTAGTGTACTAATTAATGATACAACAGAAAAAAAATGGCATAATTTCAGTGTTTTAGAATTACTTAAACCAACTTGAAAATTGGGATAATAATCTTGAACTAAAAATTATCCAAAATAATTTTTGAATTATCTTACGGTAAATAAGTTATTCTTTTCATGTTAAGGAAAATAAAGCATGAATAAAAATGAGATTAACTCACTAACTAATTGAAAATTCTCGAGATCAAACAGGAAACTGCAATTAATTTAATCATTTTAAATTATAACTTGCGTCCCCGAAATAAATTAATACATTTATTACCTGGTTTATAAAGCTCTAGATGGAGCAATAATAATAAGCATATTTATTATTTGTTTATTAAAGTAATTTCAGTGAATTAATGACTTCACTCAAAAAAAAGTTGTAGCTTAATCAATTTTGAAACTTTTTTCTTCCTGATGCTTGCTCGTATTTACATAATATCTTTTATGAAGTCAAATTACTATACTTCATTTACTTCATATTCAATCAGTAAACAGTACTGAAAATAAGATTACAAGTAAGTTAGTTTAAGAGTGAGCAAGTGATTTATTGGCATGTAAAATTTTCACGTCGGTAGTTTTTCCCCACAAAATATATCTAATTTATTATCAATACTGTCATTTTCAAACATAGAAATTGTTTAAACTGACTGAAATGATTCATATTTCACGGTTTTTCATTAGGGAAATTAATTTATAGCTTTGAATGATTTATTATTTAAGTAAGAAATGCGCACTTAAAACTAACACAAATCTAATTAGTTTGCAGTGTGCATAATTTTAATAGCTCAGGAAATGGAGTAAATGTACTCAACGTTTGATGTTTATATCATAAAATTAATTTCTTGTTACATTTCAATTAATTGTTGGTTCAATTCAAACTAAATTCAAGAACTAAATTCTGGATAATTATATCTCCAATTTCTCTAATTTCTTCAGTCGGTTAATCAATTACATTTTGGAGACTCTTCTTTCATGATTAGTTAATGATGAAAAGATTTAGTGAGTTAGTGTAAACTTATAAGTAATTAGAGTAATTACCAATTACGAACTGGGGCAAAAAATCGAAAGAAAAAGCATTTGGTTAATTGGAAATCTGTGTCCACTCGGAGACGATTTGAAGGCTTTGTGTGGGATTCGAGTTAGGGCGATGCAGGTTTATTTACTCTGCACCCCCGAAAAGAAGACAACTTTTATCTCAGTGATGGAAGTCTTCGGTTGCGTGCGTCGAAGACGTCCAAATACGTCCAATTAGTTAAGCAACGCAGCCTCGTTTTCTAATCTTATCAGTTAGACGACACTCTCGCACATACACGCCAAGAAAATTACGTTCGGATATTTTCAGAGAAAGTGAGAGACTCAGAGCCAACGAATTAGTTTTGGAAGAGTTTCAGATTTGTATTCAATTGTTGAAGATGTGAAATTTCCAAAGAGGGGAACTGAAAATAGATTGGAAATGTTATCATTAAGAATGCAATGAATGCTTCAAATATTACTAAAATTTGTTGAACCAATAATTACCAAAATATTTAAATACCAATAGAATTTAATCAAGTTTGAATTAAATTCTGTGTGGCATTTCAACTTTTAATTAAACCAGAGTACCTAATACCAATAAAAATTTAATTATTTTCCAAGCAAATCAAACCAACAAATATTCACATTTTTTTGTAATTTTACGACTGATTTGTTGCACAAAGCAGTAATTTTTGATTTTTTTACATCGACTGTCGGTGTATAAACAAACGGCAATAAAATGTGATGCAACGAATTAAATGCTCGTTGGATTATTTGAGGCGATTAAACGATTTCATTTTTATTGGATTGGATGCTACGCATTTCAATAAATAAAATTAAACGGTAATTCATTCAAGTTTATTATCCTTCTAATTGCTTTACCAACCAAGCTAAAAGTAACAAATTAACAAATTCCTTTTCTGTACAACTCATTTCTTATATTTCATAATTGCTGCTTCAAACGCAAAAAAATATTCTGCAGATTCAATGGTTGGCGAATTTGAAGCATTCCAAATAACTGTTTATGAGTATAAAGTCTATAAAATTTATTGTGAACATTTTTATCTGATCTAACTCACTGGATTATTGCATGATAAGGCAGAAAATCTGTGGGGAATTTATTGTTGTCTAACTTATGAGAGATCTAGCCAAGTCATCTCTGTGTTAATACTTATCTCTTATAAGTCATCAAGTCTCAAGTCAACAAGTAGCTCCGGTTGAAGATGAGGAATAAGTGAGGATGATAGGAGAAGAACTGTTACAGAAGCAGAAACAGCGAGCAAGATTCGTAATTGAAATGTGAATCGAGTTGTGTGACGTTTCAATTTTTCAGCTTGAATTTTCCCGTTTACATTTCTTCGACGACGCTTATTAAATTGTTCGGTTATTATTTAAACAATGGGTAGTCAACTGTATATTTAATTAGTCTGTCTGCACGGTTACATTTAATTATGCGATGAATTGCAGCCAGGAAGTTTCAACTTCTAAGATAAATGCACAAACATGATATTTGCAATTTTGCAATTTCCATTGTCAGATGAATTTTTGTATCCATTCAAATCTTGAATTTTATTTTACTCCAAGACATGTAAATCCAATTAGTATTCAACTGCAGAAGGAAAAAATCCTTATTGGCTGCTTGCTGAGCGAATTAGTGCAATTTTGCGGATTGCAAATTTCCAAGACGCACTTGCAACTAAAAACGCCGTTTTACACTCGCTCACCAGACGTATAATTATTGAAACGCACTCGTTCTCTTCAGCAGAAGCCATCGAAGGCCTCCATCGTTGATTGCACGTCTCATAGCAATGACAACCCAACAAGAAGCTAATTAACAGTGCGCCAATCAGACAACAATTACGCAATTACCATCGCAATGCAGGCAACAGTTGTAAAATTGTTATAACTTCCCGATTTTACAACTTGTCAAAAAGTTTGCTCAAAAGTCCCTCGATGTGATACTAAATCTGTTGATTTTATCCACGATTCGTTTGTAGAAATTGTACCGTATACAAATTTCCTGTTCGAAAAGACTTCGTTCATCGATTCGATGCGTTGCGTAAGTTTCTAGTGTGCAAGATCGAGTGAGCAAGTGCACAACAAACTCCGTCGTGTAATAACTCGATCGAACCGGCCTGACAAGACGATGGCCTGCAGCCACAACCAACTTTGTGCCGATGTCCAAGACTCCAAAGAAAGAAACTCAACGAAGGAGAGACCCTGACCACATCCGCTCGAGTCGAATTCTTTTTTTTTTCCTCCGAAGTCCTTCGTTTTTAGACTCTAGTCGAAGAACCACTGTGAGTTGATGTTCAACTCGATGTCTGGTTTGATTTGATACGAATTAAAAGTTGTCGTCCAAATTTCATCTTCAATTTCCTCCTTCGGGTTTTTATTTCATGATTTTGAACCTTTGCAAAGAACTAAACACAAATAAAACGTGATGGTTTCTGGGTGACAATTCTCAATGTGTATATGTTGCTCGATATGTGTACATTTACAGGACTCGTTCTTCTTTGGCTTCCACATATGAGAGGTTCATAGACATTTGGTATGCTGGTCGTGTTCGGCCCGTTTCTTCGTTCACTCGCCTTTGGTTTGTCATTCAAGTGGCAGGTTGTTTGCTTCTGTTAGCCAAGACGATTTTCGTTTGGGTTTAGGGCCGTTTCCGCGTCTTTTAGTCCTTCCTTAGTCCTTTTTCGTTTCTTTTTCGGTCGTCCTGGGAAGCGAGGGCACGTCAAGGTCGATTTGTCACATGCGGACGCCACTTTTTTCTTCTTTTCGTCTTCTTGTGCGATTTTTTTTCTCCGACGTCTTTTTGTGTGTCAGAGGGTTACTTCCGGGGGCTAAGTAGACCCAATTTGAACTGGCTTTGAACGGATTTATACGATATTGTCAAGAAAATGTATGTAGAAACAGTGAATTACTATTGTTAAATAACTCTTTGCTTTTTATCTTCAAAAGCTGAAAGTTTTCTTTTCGAATTTTTTTTGTTCGAAACTAAAGATATTTTAAAATTTTATTTTCTTTGGATGATAGACATTTAAATTCTCTGTTAAAAGAATTCAAATTTCATGAAATTATTTTGTTTTAGAAAATAAAATTCTTTGATACCAAATTTAACAATTCAATATTTGAGAATTATTATTTTAAAATTTTGCTAATAGTTGCTAGTAGTTTATTCGTTGTTAATTAAATTTTTTAAATTGTCATTTATCTTGGCCCAAAAACCTGTCAACATTTTTAAACATCATCCTGGAAACTTTCTTGTAATTTAATCACAAAAACACACACAATTTGATGCATATCCTCAAGTAAATATCACTAATTATTTATATTTATTTACAGGTGAGTTAATCAATTATCTACTAAACAACCATAACGGTACTCTTCGTTGCTGATCTTCGCCTCAATCGACATTCTTCATCAAGGCATTCTCTGAACGTAAGCCTCTCTCTGTCTCTTGGTTATTATTAAATTAGATATTAGCATTCAAAATTAAAATGCCATCATCAGCCATAATCTAACAGTGTACGGATACGCGAACCTCATTGCATAAATCATCGATGAACGCTTCTTGATTAGCTACCAACTCAAGCATTCAGTCATCGAATGGCGAGTGCTCTTTGCCAATTAGACAATTAACCGATTGAGTGACAGGCAGTCACCTGAAAATTGATCATAAATTAGTCACTTATCTATTTTGTCTTCGCCTCACCTCGTTTACATTTACCTATGTTTGACCCAGTAACCAATCGATTTGAAGAACATAATAACTGTCAAAATAATACACGTTTTACATTTGGTATTTCCTGATGGCCAAAAGGAAGACTTATGCAAATTTTCGGTGATAATTTAATCACATTTTTTGTTCTGGGTCGAAGAAATTTACATATGACCCAAAGACAAACCAAATCAACAACCAAACAACAATATTATTTTGGAAATTGCAAGAGTATCAATAGTGTGTTAAATTATCATTCAAATGATGTATGAAATCCAAGGTGATATTAATTAAATTACTAATTATTTGCCTTCGAAATTAAAATTATTGACTATTTTTGCATTAGTTTAAAAAGGATGCCATAGTTTTATAATTATACATTATATGAAAATATTTTGGGCGCGTTAAAAAGATGATTAAATTATCTATAAATTGAGCTTTTACTTTTGGAATTTACCTTAAATTAAATAATAATTATTTACTATCAAACTTGAGTGAATTTTGATTTTGATTATCAATAAATTTGAATGCATCAGTCTCTGTTTTAAGCCATATCTTTGGAAGTTCTTAACAAAATTATTTGACTTTTGAACCATTTAATAGATAATTAAATTTTCTAAAAATTACTTTTCATTTCAAATTAATAGCTATATTAGAAATATAATTTATTATGGCTCAAAGTTCAAATTTGTATTTCTAATTTCTTTCTAAAGTTCTAAAAAATTTGGATCTGAAACATCATTTCCAAAAAGTTTTAGAGTTAAATTTTAGATGAAAAATTCCATTCTTTACTATATAATTTATACTAAACTGCATCTTTAGAAAAGCTGTGCATGTCTGAGATTTACGTCCGAAACAATTAACTTAATTACATGGATTTGCTCCATTACGGAATCGAAGTCGTCAGATCGTAAGTCAAATCAAGCGGGCAGGTAGTTATTAATTAACACTTTAAATCAGTGCTCTCGTCATAAATTTCCCCTTTTGATCCTATTATTATAATTAGGGAATTTCTTCCTCTTCTCATCTTCAATCCTCTTCAAGAAACAAGTCCCATCTACTCAGCAATTTTTCTTAAACATTTCAAGTCCGCATTCATTACCTTTAAAGTTTGGTGGCTAAACGTTGAAACGTGATGCCAAGTGTAATATTAATCTATAATAATCTTAATAGGAATGATTAAAAATGGATATCGGTTGATAGACCCGCCAACAATTTGATGGCTGGAAAAAAATTAGAAAAACGAAAAGTTTAGTAGATTATAGTGGAAGATCATCTAGAGAATGTGTGGCACTATTAATAACAACGTTAAATATTTCTTGCATCTCGTATGATGATGAGAATATCGATGAATCGATATTGAATGCTTCCATCCATTCATCTACGTCCTGTCATCAAGCACGTTTAACGGCTCAATCAACCCAAGAAGACCAAAAAGATAATGAAGTCTCAGACAGATTTTTTCTGTGTTTATTCAAAAAGCTAGTTTTCATTTCAAAATTTGCAGAAAATTGCTGTTTTGAAGATGAAATTTTATATAAGTTTCTGGTAAAATTTCGAAACAAAAATTTATGCATTATTTGAAAGAGTTTAATCTTCTAAAAATGGGACGATTAAAAAAGAAATTTAAAAAATTCTTGAAAATGACACCCTTATAAATCCAACCGTGCTAAACGCCAAGAAAACCCCCGTTAAAGAGACTTCTTCAACAAACACTTGGAATGCACAATAAAAACAAAAATAACTTGCAAAGTTGTTGAAGATAATAAGCATCTTGAAGAACAGTCATTTCTAATTAGCACTGCAATCTTCTAGTGTCTCTTTGTGCGCTTAAACTTTGGCCAGCACAACATAAACAAAGATGCATGTATGGATGGAAAATGCATTTCTGCATTTCTTTGTCACCTCACACTCACATATTCGCAATTGTCGTAATCGAAAGTCATCTATGCGTGCATCTAGAAGCGAACAGATGAAAGCAGTCGTCATATGCGGGCGCAATTCGCACAAGAAGTCTTCGCAAGCATTACAGCACATTCTTGAAGCTTTTTACCGCGATTGTGATTGTGGGAAAAAGTTCGCATGACGTGCATTGTTGCATACTTCAAAGTCTAAGGAGCCTCGGCCTAAGAAAATAATGCGCAAAAAGAAGAACGTGCTGCAGCAAACGACAAAGAAAATGGCAGAAGTAAAGGGTTTATGAGTGTTTCTTGCCGATGGGTGATGGGTACATGTGTAGAAATTGCGACAATGCCAATAAAAACTAATGTTCTTGACCATAATCCACATTGGATTTCTTATAAAGCTTATAAAATGTAGAGATTTGCGTTTTTCTTGTTCGTCAATTTTCTGTTTCCTTTGTTCTGAAAATTCT